>JARJDZ010004166.1:0-13229 GCA_030264555.1 Aleochara sp. GC000083 | reverse complement strand
GTCTCGATGGTCCCAACCATCCATCAGTGGGCTGGGTTTCATATATTTTCGTGCATGAGTACTGCTAGCGCCCCTATAGCGGATTTAGTTTGCGTAACTGGGTACTCTAGAGCCTTAAAAACATAAATTAATAAATTTTGTCAAAAATTAACAATAAATCAAAGAAAATTAATTTGGTTTGTTTAAATTGGCGGAGAAGTTTTTTTCAAGGTTACTGTTCTTCAATTTGACTTATTTAACTGTTTGTACCCTCATTATGCTAATAGCATTAAACAAAAGGTTAGTGGAAAATTCAGCATTAACATTAAATTCGTTCACGTTAGCAAACAGAAAATAGTCAACCAAAACACCTCATTAATTGTAGAAGAAAAAAATCTACTTACAATTTGTGTGTGGTTCAAATCAAATGATATCCAACATGTGGTTGATGATTCCAGCAATAGCAGCAGATGGTAACTGCTATTCTACACCAATCAAAGTGTGTGTGAACATGTGATGAAGAACCCAGCATTACTTACAGTTCCTGAAATAATAAAAATGATGTGACACATTGATAGTTTAGAAATGAATTGTTGATATGATACCTTAGGAACATACACCTGATACATCCTTTGATACTGACTGCAAAAAGATGTTCTATGATGCTTGAAGTTCTCCCAACATGTGATAGAGACTTGAACAAAACATGTAGAATATAATGAGATATTTGTTCATATACTGAATTTACAGAAATGAATTGTTCATAATAATACCTTAAGCACCCACCCAGTTACAATTGACATGTTGAGAATGTCAAATGAGGCTAAAAATTCTTCCAACAGGTGATGATTAATCCAGCTAAACAATTTGTGAATTGTTTATACAATTCCTTAAGCAGTAGCTATTAAATACTAATGTTGCTTTAACATGTAATGCAGGCTCCAAAAATTGTTGCAGAACCTGGAACAAAATAAAGCAATTAGTAATAAAGCACTTTCATACATATCCAAACTATGATGCAATATGATACTCTCCACCTTTCTTGAACTCAATTCTATTGCTTGTAGTTTCAGCCAGTTCCAGCGACAAGATCTTGCAGTAGCTGGTGACAGTATCATTTTCTTAAACTATAACAATAACTGCAGCAACATATCCAATGCTTATAATATATACAATTCCTAGAAGTACCTGAAGCTTTCAGTAAAACTTTACCGATATAAATTCAGACTAATCTTGTAAAATATAAACCAGCGTTGATTGAGAATGTATATGTATATTCTCAATCAACGAAACCAGCAACAAGAAGTGATCAAGAAAATAAATTTGCAAAAATTAAGAGGTTTGTGACTTAGCTAAGATTAAATTAGCTACTTAATGCAAGGTGTCACTAGTCGTTTACAAAATTATTATTAACAAATTAGTGCGAAATGTAAAATCCAAGCGCATAAATAATGTTTTTCTTTTTACGACACTCCAGATCATTGTGGTATCAAAATTTATAAGCTAAAATGCTCAATGAACAATTAATTTATTTAAAAGTGGATACACTCGAAACACATTTCATTGTTTCAATTGATAATCTTGTAAAATCTAGAAATAAAATATGTTTTCGAGTGGCATCGAATAAAGCGAATTGAAAATGCGCTCATTTATCACTTTCATTTATCTCTTGTAATGTTTACATCTACGATAAACAAGCCTTAGATTTAGTGTAAAAGATACGGGATTAATTTAAATGATTGGCAATTGACTCGAAGCTTTAAATAGCAACCGGAATGCTTTCGGGAAACAGTCCAGTATTCAACTGAGCCAGTTCCAGGCTTCATCATGAAACCAGTAAAATTTCTCGCGTGGATGTTCACTATATTAGCCATCGGTTAGTTCATTATTTATTTCATGTGAGCGTCGACAAATATTTGAAAGTGAAAATTATTACAGGACCACTTTCTTCTGCAAGTACCTGCTCTCCTCGGTTTTACGGTAGTTCAAGCTTCATATGCCTGTGTACTTCGGAGGAATGTGATACAATTGCACCAGTTCAACCCTTGCCCAAAGGATCCTACATCCTTTATACATCTGACAAAGAGTCGAAGCGATTCGACAGTGAAAATGGTAATATT
This sequence comes from Aleochara sp. GC000083, assembly GCA_030264555.1. Classification (NCBI taxonomy): domain Eukaryota; kingdom Metazoa; phylum Arthropoda; class Insecta; order Coleoptera; family Staphylinidae; genus Aleochara; species Aleochara sp. GC000083. The sequence goes on along the minus strand of JARJDZ010004166.1, from coordinate 11,130 downwards.
ACTGCTGGTGGTGCACCACAAGTCAGTTTCTTCTCAGATGTTATAACAATAAATATAAAATCAAATGAAAAGCAACAAGAAATTGTTGGTTTCGGGGGAGCATTTACGGACGCAGCCACTATGAATATGAATTTACTGGGCGATGTGTTGAAAGAGAAACTTCTTCAATCGTACTTTGGTGCTAATGGAATCGAATATAATTTGGCGCGCGTTCCAATTGGTGGTACAGACTTTTCCGATCACGGTTACAGCTACGATGATACCGAGAAAGATGATCCGACCCTTGAGCACTTCTCGTTACAGAAAGAAGACTTCCAATTCAAAATACCAGCAATTAAGCGTGCGATGGAAATCAACTCAGATATCAACTTTTTGGCGTCAGTGTGGACCGCGCCAAAATGGATGAAAACAAACGGCCAATATACGGGCGGTGCTATCAAGAAGCAATACTATCAAACGTGGGCAAACTATTTCATTAAATTCTTCGATGAATATCAGAAACATGGTATTTCTTTCTGGGCTGTTACTACGGGCAATGAACCTAGTTTGGCGATTGTTAATAGTGCAATCAATACCGTTGGATGGTTCCCTACTGAGATGGTAACTTGTTGTAATTTGAAACCACTAATGTTTTGTCATAAATGTTGTTTTGGCCGTTTACAGAGACAATGGATTGGTCAAAACTTCGGTCCGACTATAAGAAACTCATCGTACAAAGAAATCAAGATTCTCACACTTGATGATCAACGATTTTTCCTACCTTGGTGGCCAGAAAGAGTAAGTTGATAACGGTATATATTCGAGATTTCATTTAGTCTCCACTTAGGAAACAATTAGCGAGTGATAAGTTATCTTTGATGCAACGTGTGCGGAAATTAATATGATATTATCATTTGTTGTTACCTTGAAATTGATGAGTTGTAATCCAATTAAATCTTGCCAGGTGATTAAAGATGAAGCTGCGAAATATGTGGATGGACTCGGCTTGCACTGGTACTGGGATTTCTTTCCATCGAATCTCATTGACTTAACGCACAAGAAATTCCCGAATCTATTGCTGCTTGCAACGGAATCTTGTCGTGGTGATAAGCCATGGGAGCGCGCCGTTGTTTTGGGCGATTGGTCTCGCGCCGAAGATTACGCGCATGGTATCCTACAGGACCTCAATCATCACGTCAGAGGTTGGATCGACTGGAATTTAGCATTAAATATGTCAGGTGGGCCAACGTATATTCATAATGAGGTGGATTCTCCAATAATTGTCAATGAGAATGGTAAAGAGTTCTATAAACAACCAATCTACTATGTTCTGGGTCACTTTTCGAAATTTATTCCTCGAGGATCATTTAAAATCGCACATGATTCCACCAATTCGCGATTCGAATTAGCGGCATTTGAACGACCAGATGGAGGGATAGTTGTAGTTTTACATAATAGGTGAGTCCAATGGTCATAAAATTATATTATGGGTGATTTTTGATAATTGAATTTAATTGTTTCCTAGGAAAAATACGATTCAAGATGTCGTGATAAACGATACGCGCAGAGGCCATATTAAGTTAAGTTTAGTTCCAAAATCTATAAGCACTCTATTGTATTGGTAATTGCTTGCAATTATAATTCAATTTATAGCTTTCTATTCAGACAAATAATAAATTGTGTATTATTTTATTTTCATATTTAATTATAGAAAAATTTAGCGCGAAGAAACTTAGATACTAACTGAAAACAACAAGTCAATTATTTTGCTTATTGTTAAATATTTATGGATACTCAGAAAAATACTTTACATCAAGAGATTTAATTACGATACTTCATTTGTATTTATCACCAGAATCATATCGGAAATAGAATGATAACATTCTCCGCACACTTTTATCTTTCCTGGAATTTAATTTACCTTTTCTCTTATGGAGATTTATTTAATCAGTACCATACTTAAATCGGTAATTAAACACTTCAACGATAAAAGCATTGTTTAGTGACCACTGCCCTTTGGTACATAGATAAGAAAATATTTATTGCAATTGCATTGTATACATTTGCACGATATTATTTTCGCAGATACCTCTACCCCTACGTGTAATAAAGTCAGAACATTTAATTGAAATTCTAACTCTTCAAACTTAATCAATGACTAAAGCTACATTATAAAGTACCAATAAGGAAATCTACTCAAATGTATATTCATAAGAGCGCAAGGATTGTGCAATGGCATACATTTCAATAAAACTAAATTTGAAGTCCTTTGACAAATATAATTCATAGAAATTAATTTTATTGACTCACCCAGATTTAAGTGCATGAATGGCATAATTAATTTCGGTGAATGGTACCCAATACCAATTCTTAGTTAATGGATTGTAGGTGAAACCATGAATTCTTCTGGTATAGCATCCATCTGAAAAGATATTTACAAATTAATAATGATTGAATAGTTCTAAATTCCAAATTTTCCTAAGATGAAAACTTTAATTGAAGGTACATACGTTCTTCAAGTATTCGTTGCAATTGATGAGGTGATATAAACTTATCGTATTCATGTGCACCTTTAGGTACGATACGCAATATGTTTTCAGCGACACAAATGCCCAAAATATTAGCCCACATCGTTTGATTGATTGTAGTCATAAAAATAGAGCCGCCTGGTTTCAAGCATGCCGTGCAATGATTAACAAAGTCGCATTTATTCGAAACGTGCTCGATGACCTCCGATGAAATAACTGCATCGAAGGATTCTTTATGACTTTGTGAAAACTCTTCAATGCAACCCTGCTGATAATTTACATTATCTTTGATTTCTTCATCTTCATTCTTATGATTGGTTGCAGCTTCTATTAGATCTGTGCTACCATCAAGGCCTGTTATTTGAGCACCAATTCTGGCGAGAGCTTCGGTTAAATATCCACCGCCACATCCTGCATCTAATATCTTCAAGCCTTTCAAAGGTTTATCAGTGTCAATATACTTTTCAGATGCAGTGCCAGCATTTATCAATCCATCCCTTATAAACGGTACGCGGATTTGATTCATGGATAACAAAATGTTCACCTCACTCTTTGTGCTCCACCAATCCTTCCCCAATTTACCAAATTTGGTTATTTCTGGATCATCAATTGTAGTTTTAGTTGATGAATATGTGCATCTTTGATATATACAACTCCTCAACTGTTTCAAGCATGAAAAACCTTGTCGCAGTTGGTTGCTTATTGGTTGATACATTTTTGGTATTAATATTGTGAGCCTTTGTCTTCAGCATACAAAAAATATATCTTTACATCACCACTTGGTGTGTGCACAATTTCCTCATGTGATATGAGACCAATTGCTGCAATGCCATATGCCAAGCAAGGAATGCCTGGAAAATTTAATAATTGTCAATGCTTAAGTCATAAATTTTCTATTTGACAAATTATTAATCAAGGCTTTCTTAATGTTTAAAAATTTACCCACCCAAATTGAACACTTTGATAAATCTGAAGAACTTGTCTTGTATATCCAAATCTTCCTTATTTCGTTTGGTGCAATGGTATTTTATGTATGGATAGCATCCAGTTCGTAATATGTGATAATTCGATTTTCCCACAGGCCAATTAAAGTGCGATTTTCCCCATTGATCATCAACAATGCTGCTGTACTAAAGTAAGCAACAATACAAATTTTAGTGATCATTTTCACAAAATTATACTCATTTCTGATTGCATTTTTGTGTTTACCTTGACAAAATATGAAGTCCAAGGAGGTTCGTTGCATTGTAGCAAATAAGAGCTCAAAACTTCTGATGCAGGAGGTTTTGGCGATTTAATCGAGAAGAAACATTTATTTATTGATGAAAATCGCGAAATAGTTTTGCACGGTATCGAGACTCTTGAGAACATTTGAGGTTAGGATGAAGTTACTCAACAACATTTGGAAACAATAAAAAATACATTGAAATTTGTTTAACTTTATGACTTTTTCCAGATTTCGGATCCAATCAATCATTTTTGGTCATTAATTTATATAAATATGTTTGAATTAGAAGATAAGTAATGTTAATGCAGAGTTGCCATGTGCTTTGGGAGAAGATGCGGCAATAGTGCAAAAGTGGCTTAAGTCAAGATGGCGCCACACCTGAAAGGTATGGTAGGGAATTAATTGTAAATGGCAACAAGTGTCAGGAGCTGGAAAGTTAACATTGATAGAGGCACCAGGAAACTTGCGATAGTTTGCTGACAGCCACATACTTGCCGTGTTTGATATCGTGGAGTCGGCAAGCGGGCGACGATGAGAGACATAACGAGGAGTGCATTCTTTCTTAAGTCGGAGTGCCATAAGTTACTTTAGTGCGTGCACGAAGAAGTGATGCATTTCCACCACAATTTAGTTGGATTTCCCCAATGAATTAAACGAAACAAACGAGGTGAATGCAAAAGCGTTTAACTAACTAACTAACGGATTTCACCGTAGCGGTTTTCGTAGAGCCATTCTTCTTCTACTTGGCTTCTAGTCCGCATACATGTACAATCGGCGTGTGGCTGTGCTGTGGCTTGAGTGACTTTGCATTGTTAATGAAGTGGAAGTCGTACGTGTTGTGCGGGAGTGAATTGCAAGCGAAAATGTAGTACCTGCAAGATACCGAAACGCAATACCACATCTAGTGAGGCAACCAGCTTCTTGAAGGGTTTTTCTGTGGTGATTTCAATGCGCAGCGATCAGCATGGAGCGACAAATCGAAGAACAATTAATAGGTCTCTCTTCAGGTGGGTTGGCATTGGGTCTTAATTACATTGGACTCGCTTATGCAGCATTCTTATGGTACCCATTTCCATTTACTATCACATTTAATGCATTTCTAACTGTCTCTATACTTGGATCTATTGTGAGTACTTCCGGAGGAGGTGACTTGCACTCACCGGAATGTCAATACCTCAAGAAGCCATGAAATAAACGTTCTAGTATGGAGGAACTTTATGAAGAAGTATGTGGAATAGTAAATGTCAGCAAATCAGCAAACGGCTCCACTTTGAAATTGCTTCCTTGATGTTATGTTTCGACAAATTGTATCACGTTTTATTTGTGAATAATCGATTATTGTAGGTCGTGGGTACCAACAAGTAACAACCAATTCAAGAACGCTGTAATGCCGTTACAACTAAAGCGAATTATGCTGCGGTTCACATCACGTCTGGCTTTTACACCAATTGTTGTTGATTTACTTCCTTGTTTGTTGTTTCTTAGCGAAAACGGTATTCATATGGTAATTAAGCAGCGCCTTACGGTGTAATGATAATATGGGGAGATATTCATTCCATATATTCCATATATAAGCGCCAAATTGTTTGTATCAATATATAAAAAAAAGTGTAAACATTGAAGAAATGTTCATAGTCTATAATATCTTTCATGTTTCAGAGAAATGTTGAGACCTAATCAAATCAAGCCGTTAAGAGTTGTACCTGTCGAAAATGTTGGAAATCAGCTGTGGAGAGAAATGATGGCTAAATTAGAAGAGTGGATTTTTTCGTGAGAGGAGGTTGAAGAGGAAGTTATGGAAGATATGATTTGAAGAAGATGAGAAGAAAAATATCATCTCCCAGATTCGATGATGTTCCAAATATTTTTTGGCCGGCTTATTTGTATAAGGAAGCAACTTTGTGGAAATGTAATATCAATGTTGATACGTTACACTTATAAAAAAAGTTCGCAAATTATCACGTTTGCTTCAAACTTGTAAATGAAACGTGCAAAATATTGGTTTGGATGTTTGAACGCAGTACGTGATGTTATCAAAATCTGAGATTAGCGATGAGTTGCAATTAGTGCATTGATTGATCAATCGTAATTTGCAATCACATAAACAAACAGTACAATTTGTTAAATTGGATACTATTTTTCGAAAACCAAGACCTGCAGATTAGAAACAATTCAATGACGAACTTCTTCTAAAGTTTTCTGTACTTTTCCAAAAATTAAGTTACTTGAAGAAGGCTTTTTGTAATGTTAAATTGTTGTCGCAAAGAACTTTTAAAATCTACTTTACTTACACTTCCTTATAAAGTTTTGAATAAAGCAAATGAACATATATTTGACTGTAAAATAGGAAGAAAATTAATATCTCGAGATTGGTGGCATAAATTTTAAAAAATTATCTCAGAAATATGTTTGTTGAACATCAAAAATGTCAAATTTTAGATATGAATAGAATTGCATATTGGAAAAGTAACATGAAAAATTAATACAGTAACTTGAAAAGGACGTTTGAAAATGTTTTATATAGAATTGCAAAAATTGTATTTTTGCAAACAGCTGTAAATGTATATACTTGAATTCTAATTATGTGATTTTGCTAAATACTCCAGTAAATTGAGTGGTTTAACATTGCGCGAGGTCACTTTAGGTATTATTTATAGATAATGCCATCAGCTTGGAATAATCATTGAATAATTGCCATTGTTTATTTATAATACTCAAATGAGCATTGAATGCACGAGTATACGTGGGTGCCACATTGAAATGTTTTCGATAATGCGTCAATGTCGACAATTTACAAATGCAAGATGGCTGCGATGCGCGACTTGTTCGTTTGTTTATTGAAGCGATTAAATATTAATATCGATTGCATCCATGCAATATCTCCTCCTGGTGTAATGCTATTAATAAATAACGACAGATATCATGTTATATGACCGCGTTTGCACGTGCTTATTAAATGTAATCAATTATGTGAATAACCTGTCGGGTAAAACATTTGATATTAAAAAAATATTGTTGTTATCAATATTTTTTTGCATTTTAAAAGTTCAAATTGATATTAATTGAATTGGAAATTGATGGAATGTCAGATAATGATAAAAAGTCGTTAAATTAAAGAATTAATCAATAATCATTTGCTGGAATAATTTTATCACCTATCAAATGAAATGTTACAGGAAATCATTTAAAATTATTCTTATGTTTTTTTCCTCCTGATCTAAAGAAACAGAAAAGATCCCGTTGGTCTTTATTATCTGTATATTTTCTTCTAATTTCTTCTTTCAAAGTCACAATTATAATTTTCAATTAACTCAATAATTTTGTATAAACCCAAGAAATGTTTTTACTTCCAAATAAGTTGCAATAATTTGTTCACAAATCTACTGGACCTTTATTTTTTGCAAAATAAACAAATCTTATTCTAAGTTGGTTTATAAACTTGTTGGAAAATACCATTAGCATCATCTTGCACGCTTTTATTTGAGTTATAGCTGGGCGCGTAAAATTTGCACGAAAACATGTTATTATAGCGTTATTAATGAGGTTTGATGGACTCATTGTTTATATCTTTACCTATTAATTCCAAAAATAATGCTTCGATCATGGCCAGTTTCGCATATGGTCTTGATGCAATGTCTGTGAACTGACGACTATGATAAAATGATGAACATATCCTGTCTTGCTTTTTATCACTAGGCTACGATATTTCTTCAGTATCGAATCGAATAATTTATTTATAGTTTATGCAGTTAGACGTAGGTTTTATGATTGATAATATTATTTAAATTATTTTTTTTTATCGCGCACGCTTTGTTGCTGTTACGTACAGAGTTACAACAATTCCATTTTAATTACGTCACTTTTTTGGTAAGTTGTCTTTGTTTTCATGGATTCGTTTTCATTTTTATTGAATCCTGTTTTTTAACGTAAGATTATTGCTTTGTTTTTGGTCTTTAGGGTAAAGATCAGGGAGATTCTTGTAAAAATTGTTGTAATGAAACTTTTTCTTATTTTTTCTTCTGAAATATTCTGGAATGTGAAATTATTTGATAGTTATCATTTGCATTCAAACTATTCATTATGTCAGATGATATTAACAAATATTTCATAAGAAGAACTTAAAAACGAAAATTTGCAACCATCTTACAATTAGAGAAATCTGTACTTCAAAAATTGAGAAAATCTTTTTTTCTTTTTACACTTTAATACTATCAAACGACTGCCAGAAAATATTTGCCTTGAAAAAGCAAAATTATCACAAAATAAACAACCTGGTTGTTTGTTTAATTGCATTTTACAGCGATAATTGTAATTTCAATCTGATAAACATTGCGATATCAGTTCAGTGTCAATGGTGAAATGATTCATCAAACTCTTCGAGAAAAAAATCTATGAAAATTATATTTGATATCAAGTAGCAATTTGGGATTTTCAAACCTTTCAAACACGAATTCAACTTGAATCAATACTTTAAAAAACTGAAATCACTGAAAAGCATTTGTCCAAACAACAAAACAGACTGAACAAAGAATAAACAAGTTGAAACACAACATGAAGTGAAATAAAACCAAACGAGTTTTGGAAGCATCCAAGAAGGGAAAATTCCAGTCCCCAAAAAAATTTTTAGGGCACTGTCCAGAAAGTAACCTGACCACGAAAAGTTGAACAAAATTGAAGATGTAAAAAAAGTGAGGTAATAAAAAATCCAGATATTCGGAGTTAATCCAATGTGAATTTTTGGAAAAGCAACCTTGAAAATTATTTTCAAAAATCCATAAAAGCATTGTAACCCCATCGAGTCACCCTAGGTCCCATATCTTCTTGGGTCTTCTCCCCCAAGCTACACCAAACACTTGTAGCTGTCTTCTGGGGCAAAAAACCCTGTTTAGATGTTTCGTGTTCTTGTTTTTTTTTCTTGGTCGTGCTCGAATGGGAACCACCCCTTGAAACAAAAACAAGTGTAGACCCCCCAACGCACGTCGATGGTTAACAGCATTGACTCTCTCGGATAGGTATAGCACCTACATTCTACCTTGGGGGGCATAAAGTCACCATCGGCGGTTTTTGCATGCGATAAAGGTGCGCATGTCCGCGGCATCGATTGAGCGTCGCGGCGGCGGCCGAACCGCCGTCGTAGAGACCGCCGGCCCAGGCAAAAGAGCGTCGGCTGCGTCCAGTTCCGAAGCGCGGGTCGTCGCGACGTCCTCGGGGAAGCAGAAGCGTCGTCCTGTCTTGTCCTGCTGCTGTCACCCAGCGGCGGCAATCATCGGTGAGTGTGTGAATGCCATCGCGACGACACGACGGGAGCAACGGGTGTCTGGTTGCCTTGTGAGGGTCTTCTTCGAAAAGGGTGGTCAAGATCTAGTTGGTTGGACCTGGGGACCTGGGGCACCAACCATCAAACCGGTCGTCCCCGAGTTTCTGTTTGGAAAAGAAGGGTTTTGAAAGGAACAACGCTGTTTGAAGGTCGACCTTAAACCTTCAACCCTTCCAAAACACTTGGATGGTGAATTGAAACCCACCGGAAGGAAGAGGTCACTCCAGACACAGGGTACTTGAACCACAAGATTCGCGGGAAGAAGAAGAAGTTCTAAGGTTCCTGTTATCTCGTTGCGAAATCAAGGAGTGTGGCACAACAGGTATCAAGATTTTTGCTGATCTTATTGTTCTAGAACCTTCAAACTCCACCAGTTGCTTAGACCTTTTTGTACTTCAATTTGATATTATGATTTCGTTCCAAAAATCTCTTAGAAAACCATCCTTCAAATTGTATTTGATCTAGGATCTGGGTTATTAGTGAAATATCACATTCTAGATTGGTTGACAAATGAAGAACAAAATGAAGTTCAAAGTGCTCATTCCCCGACAAATTCCCATCGAATAGAAGGGCAACCTGTTGTACGGGGCCTGATATGACCGATAGGTAGGATGGCTATTTATTTATAGAACCCGGAGAAGACCCTTTCATCTCGGGAGTCGCTTCCCATTTGCATCATCCCATCCCCAAAATTGGTGGGTGAATTGAGCCGAAGATATCTTCGCGCCAAATCGATTAATCGTTGTGAATTTTGACGGCGAGTATTTGAATAATTAATGGCTCGTTTCGTTTTTGTTGTTCTTACGATACTGATGGTGGTTGTGGTGGGTGGTAATGGTGGACGATTCGTTCGTTAGTGATCGCCGTTTTGGAACACTCATTTGAGATCTATGAAGAGGCCTTCAACCAACCAGCGAGTAAATGAGGCGGCAGGCATCACAGCCTGAAAGCTTGCTGTGGCAAAAAATGAGTTTTCTCTATTTGTGCACCGCGTCCGCGTATTCATAGTTTATTGATTTTGTACTTATTTATCGGTTAAATTTAATTATGCTGGATTTTTCCATATTATCACACTGGCTCTGGAATATAGGATTTTTCGCGATTCATCCGCATTTCGTGGGTGCTATTTTTGGGATCAAACTTGATTGATGATCCCCGAGATTCGTGAATTAATGATATACTAATGGCACAATTAGTTNTTATCACACTGGCGCTGGAATATAGGATTTTTCGCGATTCATCCGCATTTCGTGGGTGCTATTTTTGGGATCAAACTTGATTGATGATCCCCGAGATTCGTGAATTAATGATATACTAATTGTGCCATTAGTTGGGCACCGTGAATTTCGGTCGAAAATCGTTCAGTGAGGATAGTTCGACATGATATCGTTTTGCATTAAGTAGTATCATTTAGGGAAATGGGATTTCCATTGGGAAGGAGGAAAAACGCTTCTGATTTTTGTCCTTGTGAATTTTGGGCTGTTTTAGTTGCCTAAACTGACGAGCATTGATTTTTGCAACGTGATGAATGTTGCTCAACTTTTTCTTAATAATTATCAATTCAAAGTTGTCAATTTGGTTATTTCTTTTAAATTTCATTGCAAAATGTTTTGATAAATAAACAAGATTGAGAATTAATTTGAAACCTGGAAATCTTGATGTTTAAAAACTACTTTTTCATTATTTTGAATTTCCTTTAAACTTTCTTCTTTCATATTCTTTTTAGCAGCTGATGAAATACGTTTATCTTTAGGTAATATGTTGAAAAACTAAAGTTCACTGTTTTGGGAGAACTGCAAATAATTTAGTTAGTTTGTCAACTTTTGAGTGCCTAACTATTAATTTGTTGTTTGATGGTCCAATTAACTTAATAATTTAATTAGTAACTGTTCCAAAACAATGCAATTTGACCCTACATGCATTTGATTCAAATTTTCATAGTTTAAATTAACCTTTAACCAAAAACATTAAATAATTTTTAAAATTCTAGAAAGATTTAAAATTACTAATAATTAAAAAAGTTGAAAAACCTACAATAACCTTGAAAATAAATAATAAATAGAAAATGAACTCATCCT
>JARJDZ010004161.1:0-11290 GCA_030264555.1 Aleochara sp. GC000083 | reverse complement strand
TACAATTTATAGGCAGGTCATATACTTCGAAAAGAAATGCGATTAATTGGATACCCAAAGCTGATTAAATGGACGTATTTTAAATGGAGTTATCAAAAGGGTATCAAGTCAGAAACGGTCTGCATCAATTACATTTACAGTGGCAGAGGCGGCATTGAGAAATGCTTTCTTACTAATTAATAATTGTGTCACCTAAAAGTTATTACTTGATGACTTTTATATGTTTCTGCAATCTTTATCGTATCGACATTGAATCCATATCCAGCAACTAATTAATTAAATGCTAATTTATTCATCCTTCCCACCTCCCACCCCCCACCCAACCGCTCCTGCAGGAGGAGTCCTTCTATGACACGAATCCAATTTTAATCAAATTATCTAAGTGTAAGGAAATGTATGCGCATTTTCGAATGACAGCTGCCGTTAATGGAAATCACATTTCAATGTGATACATTTTCGAATGATAGATGTAATCCTGGCGCGGCCTTTCGAGGCGAAATAATGGCAATCCGCTGCGAAGTGGTCGCCATAAAACGTTTTACAGCAGTGCACAAACATGGAATTTGAAAATTATTCATTCGAAAACATCCCATCATGCATTGCAATACAGATTGCAACTCTTCTTCGGCGTCGGACGCGATGGCCGAAGGATTAAAGGGAAATTGCCAATTTTTCTCCAACTACATCGCTGACGTTAGAGAAAAAATAAGCCATGAGGCTGGGGCGAAGATTGCCTCTGACATAATTCGACTTCACTTCCCAATTGCGTGACATTTAACGAGAAAAAACGCTCCGCTCCGCTCCGCGTCTCGAGCAACATTATTAATTCGTCATTCTTCATGCCTGAAAGCACTGCATTCTCCTGCAGCGATCCAGCCAGAAAGGGGATAAGACATGGTCGGGCTGGCGAATAAACGAACGAAAACGAGCGCTCGCAAATGAAGTTAATTTGTATACAGTAGTCGTGTATTATTAGCAATGAGCGCGCGGGGGCAGCAGATTCATATTACGACTCTTAAGAATTTTCCCTCCGAACGCACAGCATTTAATGATTCCGATTCATTTCACTTGCGCTGCGCTGAGACAAGAGAAAAAATGAAGCGCTCGCCGGAAGACAACCGAGCCCATTAAGCATTCGTGCAATTCTAAATGATTTCAATTGTTGCAGGCGGAGCAGCGCGACGACGCCCCCTTAACAACTCGGATGCGAATTTGACTTCATCAACGGCACACCAGGATATCATCGATCATGGATAAAATACGCGTAAGGCTACTTCCATAAGTTTCCTAGAATGTTTGAGTTAATGTATGTTTTCAGATATGGCACGTCCTTCTGATACATTTCGCGCTCATGTGGTTGTCGTCGGCGCGGCCGGCGTCCGAGGTGGACGTGGACGCCTTCGTCGAGATGTGGCAGCGCCCTCTGCAGGCGTACAAGCGGGACACCTCGTTGGCGACGTCCTCCACGTCGCGAATTTGGCAGGACGCGGCCGAGCAGACGATGCAGCCGCATCGGAAGCGCGGCTTCTCGATGCTCGCCCGCTGGAAGCCGTTCAACACGCTGGCGCGGCAACGCACCTCCATCCGCAATATCAACAAGCTGAATCGACAGATGTTCACGAACGAGCTGAACGAATACGGCGAGCTGGTGAGCGCCGAAACGCGAGCATACTCCCGGCCGCACACACCTTCCGGCCAGCCATTGCGATGGGGCTGATAAGGTCGACTCTCTCCAGGAAGATACATATGCATAAAACAAAATAATAACACAAATCCTGTAATATTAGTTTAATATTATCTCAATCAAAAGCTTACTTGTATTGTAAACCTATACTTATGTGACACAATTATAAACAAAATGGAAAGTACTGTTCTTTGTTGTTGATTGTCTGATTTTCACCCACGAAGTAAACATAACCTCAACCATCTCACATTTTTTTACCTTTAGGATGCTGACATGCGCACTCTCTTCACACGTCTAAGAATTTACCATTTTATGTTAATTTCTATTAAAAAGTTGAATTATAATCATTTTCGATTGTGTTGCTATAATAAACTAATTGTAAGAAAAATTGTAGAAATGAATATCAATGTCAAGTTCTGTTGATATCCGCATGGCGCTTCAGTCGCATAATCAGGAATAATTTTAAACGTGAACTAATGTCTTGGATGTCCTTCATGAACATCTTATTACTCCGTGGGGAAAGTAATGAAAGATTATTCCATAGATTAGTTACGAATGAAATTACATAGTTGGGATGTCACTCACATCAAATAAAGCAAACTGGTCCAACTGAAAAGCCAAATGCCTGTGTGCTGTTACCGTAGTCGGTCGGCATGAAGTCGACAATGGGCAATGCATGAACTTTCGTCGTCTTAATATAAAAAATGGTTTCACCTTTACCACTGCGCGTCCGGCAACCATCTTGGAGAACATGTGGGCGATTGCTCTTCGTCGAATATATCAAATCATTGTCGCCGAGCAGTTTAATTGCGCTCGAATGATCATTCGTCTTCGTATTGAACCATGCGGCCGCATTCATGCAGCTGTACGTGAAGTTTTGGTACGCGTTTTCGCTCAATAGTCGAAGAAAGTTTAATTGTACAACGCCAACGCTTTCGTAAGTTATCTGCAAGACAACAACAAGGTAAGATTTGACTCACGTCATATGATTAATTGTGATTTGATTATACCTTGAAGCCGCCGCGTAATTTCGAGTACCATTCATCTTTTGCGTCCGCCTGGTTTCGCCGCCATGGAATATTTGGCATGCTGGCGCTGTGTACATCCGGAAAGATACAAGTGCTGCCACCATTCGTCATGTTGCAATAGACGTAAATTGCGTCATCAACCATGCCCAGGTTGGGGTCGATCCAATACCAATCGTCCTGGAAGTGAGAGTAGCCCACATGCAGGTCGCGACAACTTCTAGCTGGGTTTTCACGTGTGCCCATTGGTTTCCGTTGCAATTCGAGGTCCTGACGCATTGAGTAAATCACCGAGTACATGTCCATGTATTTGAAACCCACTTCCAAAGGATAACTTTCCTCTTCTTTGCTGACCCTGGGGTAAAAATTAGTCATTAAATTGATTTTTTGAATTTGAAGGTACTCACTCTTCGATGCTACGACGTCGACGTTGTCCTTCTTGTCGGTTCTCCAAATGGAATAGAACCTCTGGAGGTAAAAGTGGCATCTCAGCCGCTGCCCCAGGTGGTCCATGTAAACCTGGAGGACCTGGCTCACCTTTTGCTCCCGTAACACCCTCGGAACCTTTGGGTCCGGCTGGTCCTTCTGGTCCAACGGGTCCTGGTGGACCGTCAGCTCCCTTCAGACCTATAAGCCCTACAGGACCCATGACGCCTTTTTCTCCCGGTGGTCCTAGAACTCCTTGGTCGCCCTTCAAACCTTTCTCGCCTTGCTCTCCTTTAAGTCCAGGCAGCCCCATCTCGCCACGATGTCCTTTGAAACCTCTTCGTCCACGATCGCCCTTCTCACCACGTGCACCATTTGGACCAATTTTACCATCATTTCCAGGTGGGCCAGGAAGGCCTGCAGGTCCAGGTTCGCCAGACGCTCCAGGTGAACCTCTTGGACCTACTAAACCTTGTGGTCCTGGGAGACCTTGTGCACCTGATGGGCCTGACAAACCTATAGGTCCAATAGCTCCTTTGTCTCCTTTTTCTCCTGGTAGGCCTGGGCTGCCCTGTAAACCTGCAGGGCCTTCATTTCCTTGTTTACCAGGTGGTCCAATTTCGCCCATTTTTCCTGGGGGTCCCGCAATTCCAGGCAATCCAGCATCGCCAGGTCTACCATCATCTCCAGGTTTCCCGGTATCCCCCTTGATGCCCACCAAACCAGGTTCACCTGGAGGGCCCGGAAATCCTGGAGCTCCAGCAGCACCTTTGGCGCCCTCTATGCCTGGGGGTCCTTTCGGGCCTAGTGGTCCAGCAACTCCTGGCTTTCCATCGTCGCCTTTGGGTCCTTGTAGACCACGTTCACCCTATAGTTACAAAAATTAAATTTTAAATTTAAATTTTAAAATATAGTAAAATATTACATTTTTTCCAATTTCTCCTGGTGGTCCTTGAACTCCTGGTGGCCCGGCGTCACCTTTCATACCTTGTGGGCCTTCTGATCCTGGTGCACCCATTGGGCCTTCTTTCCCGGGAATTCCTCTTATACCAGGTTCACCTGGAATACCAGGTGACCCAATTGGTCCTTTTAAACCGATATCTCCAACTTCTCCTTTACTGCCCGATGGACCAGGTAATCCTTGTGGACCTGCGGGACCAGGGTTTCCCATTGGACCCATCGGTCCATCTTCACCTTTTGGTCCTTGACGACCTAAAGCACCCACAGCTCCTTTTTCACCTGGAGGACCTGCTGGACCTGGTTCACCACGCAATCCTTGAACACCTGAGTTTCCTTGAGGACCCCCATCACCCTTAGAACCCTTAAAACCTTTTTCCCCTGGTGGACCCATTTCGCCTTTATCGCCATCTTCTCCTGGAACTCCAATGGGTCCAGGCGGACCAGGCAACCCTCTAGAACCAGGCATTCCATCCCGACCAGCAGGCCCAATTAATCCCATATCTCCACGATCTCCTTTCAATCCAATTTCTCCCGGTGGTCCAACTGGCCCAGGTTTCCCTTGTGTACCAGGTGGTCCATCCTTTCCCGATTCTCCTTGTTGTCCTTTATCACCAGGTGCACCTGATGGTCCCACAGGACCAAGTTCACCCTTCAAACCTGCTGCACCAGGCAAACCTGAAATTCCCCTTTCACCAGGGAAACCTGGCAGACCCACTTCTCCAGGAAGGCCAGCTTTTCCTGGTAATCCTGGTGGTCCTGGTGCACCTTCCTTGCCAGTTTCGCCAGGTAACCCAGATTCGCCAGGGATTCCTGGGGTTCCTGGAGTACCTGGTTCGCCTACTGGACCAGCTTCTCCTGTTTGACCTGGAGGACCGATAACCCCAGCTGGACCGGGAGGTCCTGGTGGGCCACTAGCGCCTGCGGGACCACGTTCACCTGGTGGTCCAGGTATTCCATCCTTTCCATTTATTCCAGGATTTCCAACTGGTCCTGGAAAGCCTCTGATTCCTTCAGCTCCGGAAGATCCACGCTCACCTTGAGGTCCTGGGGGACCTGGTTGACCTGTATCTCCTTTAGTACCAGTCGCCCCATCAAATCCCCTTCGACCTCTAGCACCTCTGTATCCACGTGGACCAACTTCACCTCTTTCACCTGGTATTCCGCTATTACCCCGATCACCTTTCTCTCCAACTAATCCTTCCTTTCCCGTTGCTCCCTTATCGCCTTTTTCGCCTGTGCTACCTGGATATCCTGCAAATCCTTGGATTCCTTGTTTACCCTTTTCCCCAGGCAAACCAATTGCACCTGCTTCACCTCTTGGACCATCTGATCCTTTAGGACCTTCTGGGCCTTCTGCCCCTGCCACACCTTGAGCCCCAATTGGACCAATATCCCCCTTGGGTCCTGTTTCACCTTTTTCGCCTTCAAGTCCTCTATCCCCTTTCGCACCTTTTTCTCCCATAACTCCTCGTTTTCCTTCATCACCCTTTGGACCTCTAGCTCCAGGAAAGCCTATCGTACCTGGAGGACCTGAAAGTCCTTGATCACCTTTACTTCCAGGTATTCCAGGAGCTCCATGTTGACCAGGTGGACCCTCTGATCCTGGTAAGCCAGGCATACCAGCTTTACCCTGCGGTCCCATTACTCCTGGAGGTCCCAATTGCCCCGGAGGTCCCGAAGGGCCCACCGGACCTGGTGGTCCAGACTGTCCAGGTGCTCCAGCTTGCCCGGTGGGTCCAGTACTTCCTTTCGGACCTTGAGGGCCTTCATTTCCAGGCACTCCTGGGTTTCCTTGCAAACCAGGCATCCCTCTAGGCCCCATAAAACCCCTCGGGCCAATTTCACCAGTCATTCCAGGTAATCCTGGTGGCCCATCTTCACCTTGTTGCCCATCATGACCAGGCAACCCTGTAGGACCATTTAATCCTGGTAATCCACGTTCGCCTTTTTCACCCGGCATTCCAGGTAATCCAATTGGACCCTGTTCTCCTTTCAAGCCTGGCGCACCTGATATACCTCTTTCGCCATCTCTACCAGGGCGACCTCTAGGACCCTCTCGGCCTGGATTTCCTGGAGGACCCCTCAAACCTCTTACACCCTATAAATTTTAATACAATAAACAATATAACTTAATTGAAATAACTGAAAATCACAAATTGAAGTCTCACTTACAGATTCACCAATTTCACCAGATTCTCCTTTTGGACCTTCCGGTCCTGGAGGACCTGCAGGTCCTGGCAGCCCTGTTAACCCCATTGGGCCTTCAAGACCACGCATTGACATCATATGTTGCGACATTAACTGCCTGAATTGTTCAACGTGAGTATCTGGACCTTTTTCGTTACCTCCTGAACCTCCTGTTATTGCATTCATCTAAAATTACATTAATTTTTCAAAGTTCTAACCTTACTTTTTTAAGGTAGCAATTCTTACTGGTATCATAAAAACATGTCCTGGAGGACCTGTAATTCCAGGACTGCCTGCCAAGCCATCCCTTCCACGATCTCCTTTTGGTCCTTGAATCCCTGGAAAACCTGGTGGTCCAGGATAACCTGGAGGACCTGGGGGACCTCTATATCTTGAATAATCATAGTACAAAGTTACAGTTTCATTGACATTGGTGACATTTTCAGACTCCCCGCTGTTTTCAATAATATTAGTACTTGATGTTTCTACTCTGCTTGCATAATCATCTTCTTCCTCAATTTCCTCCGATTCCTCGAACGTATTGTTCTCATTGACACTTTGGCCGATGTAAACTACAGTTGTATTAAATCCGGATCCTTCAAACAAACTTCCTCCCTGAGCACTACAATTGCCAGCATAATTTGTACAGTAATCGTAGGCAGCATCCGGTTGATCTGCAAACTCCAATTGTTCTAGAGCACCCTACAATTTTGAGGTTAAACATGTTTCAAATCCCATTATCCTGTTTCATGCATACATGAAAATATCCTTCGCCTTCCAAATCACACCCAATGGCTGTCAACCCATTAGCACTGATTCTCGAACCTGGAGGACGATTCAGTTTGCGTGTAATAGTACGATTACAGTTCAGAATCAACGAAACCGAATCCCCTTTGATGCTGAACGCGAATCGATGCCAACTGCAACCCAAAAATCATCAAAATCCCATTATGAAAAAAGATGCAATATTACTTGTTGGTGGTGTTTTCGCTTGTTAAATTCGCATTGAACGCGATCAGCACATCCTCGTCCTCATCGTCAGAACCGAGGCTGTCGACATTTGCGCCGAGCACGTCCGCGTAATACAAATAAACATCGTCGCCGGAGAAGAAGACTTGTAATTGATCGTCGCCGTCATCGTCGTAGATGCGTAGCAGCGTGGACGTGACGCCTAAAACGCACGCCAGCTTAGCCGTCATCCCTTCAAACTATTAGCCCAAATTTAATACCTGGCGTCGGCCGCGCGACGAACATTATGGAAAAGTCGGCGGGGAACTCCTCGAAGATGTCCTTCGTGCGCAGCATCACTTGCGACGCTTGCGAGAAAGTGTACGCATCATTACAGCGTCCCGGAAGCTTGCGTACTCCCTGCGGTAGCAACGCGATGTCCGTTTTGTTGAGGACATCAACGACCTCCAATGCTACAAGAAACTCATTGTGAAAACACATAGATAAAAAGCACTTTGTGAAATACCTTGAGCACATAGTAAAGTAACTGTCATGTAAAGAATTCGGGCTAATTCCATTTTTTCCACAGTCCGGAATTTGAAGTGGTACTTGAAGCAGTTCCTAAAAACTCGTCAAGCAATTAGGAGTTGAACGTCCTTAAGTGCGGCTATTTATTTATAGACATGCGTAATTAAAAAGCTATAAAACAATTAAGGACAGTTGACTTCATTCTCAAGTACTTAGATTTGAAAAATCTTCATAATGGATTACCTTTCTGATTGGAGTGGGCACCTCTCAGAGATGATTTGACTGGGGCATTTTCTTCGCGAATGTCTTCGAAACTTTTGGCGACTCTTGGGCGTTCAATCGCAACACACGCACATTTCGACGTTGAACGCGCAACTAAACGCATTGAATATTGCCCAAGTATGTTGAGATCTTCCATAGAAAAATTGGAATGTTAAATGCCTCGAATTGTATGCGTAATGTGGACGCCATATGTTTTCATCATCATTGTGAATTTCGAACTTGACGGGACACGCATAAGATCCATGGATGTGGTCCATTGCGAGCGTGGAGCTGCGGTATCATCTATCAACACGCACTTCAATTGTGTAATTGGTAATGCAACACCACATCATTTACATGTGGTATGGAAATGTATGGCAATTCAATTAAGGGCATAGTCGCGCAAAGCGACATTACGCATAAGACGCAGCACTGAAAGCAACACACATTTTATTAGTTGGACTCGAAAACTATTTCACACATGAAGTGATCAACAGAGTAATTAATATATTGCTATTGGTCAAATTACCTTGTCGTCTAATCAGTAGCAATGAAGCGCATTTTCCATATTTTGTTGGATGATGGTTCAGATATCTAGGAAGATGTTATCAATAGCTCAATAATATGAAACAATCAGAAATCTTAAGTCTTAAGAATTTGTTGTCTACCTGTCAATTATCTGAAAGTATAACCTTCATTAATTAAATCATAAAAACATACAATAATTACTTACGCCGAGCACAAGTTTTTGTGGACAATCATTCACTTTACACACCTTTTTTAAATATAATTAAACAAAGTTATTATATCTGAAGTATTTAAACGCATTAAAATATCACCTTTTCGGTAATATTTATCTCCAGTAAAAAATATGTGCATGGAGTGAAAACATAACCTAAAATTGTGCGATAAGGTGATACCTGAAGGGAGTAAAGGCATTACTCCCTCCACGATATGATAGTTGTCAAATTATAAATTAATCATTCGCTGAATTGGTTGACAAGCTGCCAATTGTCTAAAAAGTGTATCCATAATTAAGTCATCAATAACATGTTAATTACTTACCAGTACAAAATTAAAGTCGATTAAAAAGCACGATTGTACTCATACCGAACTTGATCAGTTTTTGTGATTAACAATTCTCTCAACACACGGTATTAGTAATCCCATTAAACAAAGTTATTTATTATATCTGTGAGAAGCGATATTTAAACGCATTAAAATGTCACCTTGTCAGTAATAGTAATATTTATCTACCAATTGGAAAATGTGTGGCAGCACTGCGTGAAGTGACAACATAACCTAAAATTGTGCGATAAGTTGATAGATGTCAAATTATAAATTAAGCATTCGTTGGAATTGCCATAATATCAATAAATTAGTTGACAAGCTGCCAATCATCTGAAAAGTGTATCCGTAATTAATGAATTATGTCATTAATAACATGTTAATTACTTACGACAAGTGCAAAGTTGAAATTAATGGGAAAGAAATGGAAAACATGAAACGAATTATCCTGAAATACCAATTGTTGCTGCACCATTAAATCCTAGAGGTGAAGATCTTACTTTATCGACTATTCATTATATGAAAACCTAATTACCTTATGTTTAGCACTTAAAAGAGCACGAACATCTTCAGCGGCCACAAAAGTCGTATGAAACAACCAAATAGGCAGCGCTGTCATGATCGTAACGAGTATCGCCCAAGAAGCCACGGTGTAAACGAAATAATTCGTCGTTGCAAGATGTTTGTACACCATGAAAAAGCCACAGGTCAACACGTACAAATAAGCCAATGCGAAGTTGAGGAGGACGTGCATGTTCGCAAAGCTGTTCAACTTCCTACCGAGCGTCCACAATTCATTGTACACCGTCAACGGGATGCAATATTCGGTATCCATTTCATTCGTCAGTTTTGTTTTAACACTGAGCATTTCTTTCAGCTTCCGATAACGTATCTTCAACTCCTTCAGGAAAACGTACAGCGTAACGAGCACGCTATTCGTCATTGTCATCCCGTAGATGTAGACGCTGAGTCGGAAATAACCGAAGCCAAATTCCGTTCTTGTGAAGGCAAACATCACCAACCCGAGAAGATTATTTGCGACGGTGACTGTGATATAGATGCCGATACCGACGAGGACCTCTCGTCGCATCGAGTGGTAATCCAAGTCAAGGTGTTTATCGACCTTCTTAAGCGTTCGTATGATGTTGATGAGGAGCCGGGAGTCCTTCCAGAAGCCGAGCGTCGTTGTGAACGTCACTAGGACGTTGCCCACCGACTGCAGGCTCTCCATGATCATGGGGAAGCTCTCCGCCAAGAAAGTCGCGTCGAAAAAGCCCTGGACGACGAGCGTCCATTGAATAATCACTTCAAGAATGTTTAGGGCGAGGATGATCTTGAACGGCTCGAGTGTCCTCTCTTTGGTTTGTTTATTCACCTGGACGTTATAGTGGCAAAAGCCTATGAAGTTGTAGATGAGAAGTAGGGGGCTGAATACGTCAAAGCAATCCATCGTGGAACTTGTACAAAGGGTTCTTCTTGCTTGGAAGTATCGACTACGAATGCTCAACTTGCAGTTAATAGAGGACATTTAATAAATAACGTTCGGAATCGATCATAAAGGTAAAGTCAATAAACAAGTTTTCATTCAATTACATTCGATTGGCTGAGGGCATCATAATAAATTGTCTAATGCAGTTGATTGAAACGCAGTAATTAAATAGAGCAAATAATTAGGAGTATAACACGCATTGTGATGCAGTAATTAAAATAAAAGACTTTAAAATTAAAGAGAATTATGCGCCATATTGAATTCAAAATTGGTAACCAATGAGTATGACAAATATGGGAGATATCTCCATTTGTATTATCCTAATGCAAAAGCCGCCATTTTGTTTCCGAAATGGGCAAAGAATTGTTATACTGAATATAGGAGCTCTTATAATATGTTATAGTTAAAGCAATTTTTTGTTAGGTTATAATGAATTAGATCGCGTGGAATGACAATACTCTTATTTTCACGAATGTTTGTATTGTAAATTTCCAAATCCATTATCCGACATTTTGACAGCTTGTCTCAAATTTAAGCATTTACGATTATCAAATTCTTTAGCGTGCATATTATAGAAAATTATTACTAACAAAGTTAATTTTAGATTTAATTTTTTTGGAAATATAAGAACGCAATTCAATTCAATAAGCTTTAGATCCTTGTTAGGATAACTAGCCCATCGGGAATAAGGTCCGAGACATCTTATTTTGACAT
>JARJDZ010004158.1:0-15683 GCA_030264555.1 Aleochara sp. GC000083 | reverse complement strand
TAATTTGACTTACAAATGATTGTTATTAAATCATTTCTAAATAAATATTGTTGAACCAATATTTTTTACTGCAACTTCTACACAAATTTATTTTATCTGTGAAATAACAATTTAAACATATAAATTCGTAAAAAAACTAATAAGTTGTTAATTTTTAGGTTTCAATGCAAATTTGTATTTTGATTCAATCTTATTTCCTGAAATAATACGATAAGAAAACTATTGCTATGACAACGTCAATTTGGATCATCATCAATTTCAATATTTAATTAAAAAATAACTCATAAATTTTATGAAATTTCTTAATTGGGACATTTTGTACATAAATCTTAGCAAAAATGTCAAAACTCATAATTCCATTATCATTTAAAATTTGAAACTCACCAATTTTTCAATACACTCATAATTAACATAATTAAAATTAAACAAATTCTATTATTTTGAAACTTTTACTTCAACTCACTTTCTGGGTTATATTTACCTTTTTATCGCCAAATTAAAAACTGGAATACCCAGAATTATCAGACTGATAACCGACAAGTTTTACATAGTTTCCATTTCCCTGGAAATTTATTTATATGAAATTGTATGAAATAAATCATTTAAACGCTCCTTGAGTGGCCAAACAACAATGGCACTTTTCGGGGATTACAATTTGATCAATTTACTTTTAACTTTGTTATCGTGGATTAGTCCGTTTCAAATTGGCGGAGAATTGGAGGAAATTTTGATCAATCATTATGAAACTGTTATTGCAGATGGCATCCAAAATTTTGAAAATTACACGGATCCAATCGATGCATCCCAGTATCAAGGAAATTATTATCAGGAAAATATCGAAGTTAAAGGTTAGTTTTCCAAAAGTTGTTAATTTTGTTACATTTTATTACATGCTTTACATGTTTTTTGAAATAATTGATTACATTTTTGATTATGGTTCATTTTTAGATTATGGAACTTATGATTTCGTGGTGATTGGTGCTGGTTCTAGTGGAGCTGTACTCGCTTCAAGATTGAGTGAAGTCCCTCATTGGAGGATTTTGTTACTGGAAGCTGGAGAGGCCGAAAATGACTTTACGGATATTCCAGGATTGTATTTTTATCCCAGATTTTCGAGTTACAATTGGGGATTTATGAGTGTTCCTCAGGAAGGTGCTTGTCAAGGTATTTTCAAATTTTCGAAAACTCCAATCCCGAAGAAATGGTCCCAAAATATTCAATTCAATTTTTTGAATCAACACAACTTCATGAAAAGTTTTCTTTGATTCACTATCATGTGATCTAACAAATTCGAAAATGAAGTACAAAGAATCCAAAAAGCAGATCATCTTAAAATGGTTCTAAGAACCTTAAATTATATACTGTATACTTCTTAGGAATGATAGATAAACGTTGTCCATTCCCTCGAGGACGTGGCCTTGGAGGATCCAGTATCATCAACGGGATGATCTATGCTCGAGGAAGCCCCTACGACTTTGATCAATGGAACACCACCATCACCAATGCATCCTGGTCCTACGAAGACGTCCTACCCTACTTCAAGAAATCCGAACAGACCCACATCCCCAACATGGATCCCATCTACCATGGTTTCACTGGACCCTTACCCATCAACTACCATGTACCAACAAGTCCTCAAGCTCAAGCCTTCCTTGATTCATACCAATCCTTGGGGATCAACATCACTGACATAAACGGGGCGCATCAACTTGGGGCATCTTTGAACCAACTCATCATTGACCGAGGTCGCAGAGTGACCACAGCCAAGGCGTATCTGACGGGTCAATGGCGTCCCAATTTGGACATCTTCACTGGAGCATACGTCACAAGAATCCTGACGAAGTCTAAGACAGCTTACGGAGTTGAATTCACTCTTAATGGTCTAAAATCCAATGTTACAGTCTCCAAGGAGGTTCTCCTAAGTGCAGGAGTGTTTGGGTCACCTTCAATCCTCATGCATTCTGGGATTGGACCCGCAAGGGAATTGCATCGGAATGGGATCAAGTCAATTCACAATTTGGCAAATATCGGGGAGAATCTTCAGGACCATCCGACGTTTTATGGGTTGACCTTCACAGGGAACTTCACAGAATCAATTCGGTCAACGAGGAGATACATTTCTGAATTTCTAGAAGCACGAGGACCTTATACAATTGCAGGGAATCTACAAGCGATCAGTTATCATCGAACTAAGTTGGCTCAAACTGAAGCACCTGATATTGAAATTCTTCTGGTACCATCAAATTGTACGAATCCCACGACCCAGAAAAGTTTTCACCTGACGAATGTGACTTTTGAAACTTATTGGGGAAAAGTGAACCCGACGAATTGCTTTCTTTTTTATGTGATTCTTCTGAAACCCAGAGCTTCTGGAAAGATCTCTCTGAAGTCATCGAATGTTTTCGACTATCCATTGATTGATCCACTATTTCTTACAGATAAAGATGATTATGACTTGGAGACTCTTTATCTGGGAGTCCAACATGTCTTGAATTTGGTTGAACAAGAACCTTTCAGAAGAATTAATGCTTCTTTGGTGAAGTACACTTTTCCTGCTTGCAAGGATACCAAATATTTTTCAAAGGATTATTGGTATTGCACCATTCGACAGATGACCATGAATTTGTACCATCCAATTGGGACTTGTGCCATGAAGGATAAGAAACTTGGAGGTGTTGTTGATGGTGAATTCAAGATTTATGGGGTTCAAAAGTTGAGAGTGGTTGATGCAAGTGTTATTCCTTTCTCATTGTCGGGACATCCTCATGCTGCTGCTATCATGATTGCTGAGAAAGCAGCTGATATCATTAAAAAGCAATATGGTATCATTTAATGTGTATATTGAGTTGCCTAACTTTTTTTTAAAAAATGATAAAAATCATCATTTATAGGTAGGGAAACATATTTTTATGTTTATATCATAATGAATAATATCATGAATATTGTGTAAAACAACAAATACAATTTTGCAATGATTAAAATTTTTAAAATTTAAATCAAATATTTCAACCATTTTTCTGTAATTTTTCGTATGAAAAAAAGGATAAATTAGATAACTGTGCATTGTATAAAGTGATTTTAGTAGGATAATGTTAACAAATGTATTGTAAGTTGCCTATATTCAAACAAATGCTACAATAAATTTTTTGTAAAATTGCAAATATTTAAAGAATTCCCTATTACGCAACTTGTTTGTTATCATAATCACTTATACGATTGATGTGTATTATTGACTCATGAATTTTGCTAATACATCAATCAATATTACACCACAAATATTGATATTCATCACACTTCTAACATTTATGTTGCTTTGAGAATGAAGACAAAACAATGAAGCCCTAACAACAAATTTGTCGCAAATGCAATAACAATATAATTTGCACTAACAATTTAATTACTCCGCAAGTGTTGACTTAAAAATTACCAGAGTATTTGCTTAAAAATTGTTGCAAAAACAGGAAACAGAGAATGTCACATTACATGAAGTTTGCTTTAGAAATTAGCTCAAATATTTTCGAGTACAATTCATGAATCTGTAGCATTGAAATGTATGGAAGATTTATTTATTTGTAAAGCAATGAAAATAGTTTCAACTATTTAAAATATTTGTCACTTCGAGTGAGGTGATGATGAACCAATTTCTACGTAACTCTAGTTCCAAGGTAATTATTTCAATAATTATTTAAGCAGTGATTTCATTGTTAGAAAATTCCACGTTCAATTGATGAGTAAATTGTTACAGTTTAAGTATCAGTAAATGAGCGATTAGAAAAACAGATAGTGAATGGGAATGGCCGTGTGGAAATCTACTTTAATGGGTTGATATCTAAGATAAGGAAATTTTTCGTTATTGTTGTTTGTTTTCAATGACCGAAAGAAACTATCGACAACTTGGATTGAATGTAATGTAAATAATGAATAGAAACAATTCAAATGTTGCTCGATTTATTCCAAAGATTACATCAAATATCTGTAATAAATTATAGTTCAAGTATATATAGGTCATTATATGTAATTAGTTTTTTAAAATTGTAATCACATAATTGATCATTTTTGAACTTAGGAAAAAGTTCATTCCACTTAATTATTGTACTAATTGTATTTTAATTATGGTTTCAGAGTACTTTAATTCATTGGGAAATTTTATATCCAATAATTATCGCTATTAATATATTAAAGTTTCAGATAGATATTTCTGCATCAAAGAATTTAGTCTTAAATATTGTTGTTATGATTTGATTTTCTAGCTTGTAGCTTAACATGGAAACTTGAAGAATATTTATTTCTATAGACATAACATAAGATAAGATTTATTATAGTATCCAGATTTTCAGAATCCACTTTATCATAGAAAATAATTTCATGTATCAATTTTTGAAATAAAGTTTTCAAAGAGATTTTTGTATCAAAGGCTTGAATCTTTGTTGTTCTGAATTAATTTTTCAACTTATGGTTTTCTGTAGATACAAATAAAATTCTGTAGATACAATTAGCAATAAATAAAATTCTTAAAATTAATTAAATCCAAACACAATTTATACGATTTACTTCAAATCCCTTCGTTTCTTAATAAAAATTTATTTTTTATTGTATGTTATTAGTTGAAATTATTATAAACAACATCAAAAATTTGTCAAAAATATATTAACGATCTCACAACTTCTAATAATTCAAACAATAAATACAATCCAAGCCAATAAAACTGAATGGAATGCAATAAAACAATTAAACGCTCATTGCACTGCTACCGTCAGCAATAGAGATAATTGTTGCTAGTTATCAACAATTTTACGCACTGTATAGATATATGATATCCTCATAAATGCCTTAAACGAGAAATCCGAGAAACCAAGATTTCTCAATCATTTAATCCTTGATATATGATTGAATTAATCCCAGAATATTGAATAGTTTATAACAATTTCAACGCATTTCTAAAATTATTCCATTCCATTACATACTTTTTGTTATATTTTCAAGCTTGCTCGTCGATTGCTTATCAAGATTTAAGTAAAATCCGACCTCTTATCAACCGATAATCTGATGATAATGTAATCAATATGGTTTTTTATGTCAATGCCAATCGCACATTCCGTCAGATTGTAATTTAGAACGATACATCGAGACAACAACGAGAATTGTATTTAACATTCTCCGAGAAGAAAGATGTGAATTTATCAATGAAAGTCTTATGTCACTGATTAAATTTATTCATATTCAATAATTACGTTATTCAACGTATTATTAAGTTATTCAACGTAGTAATAGTAGGAGATATTCATAAACCGGAAGTTATTAGCAAAAATGAGTAAAGTATCATTTTTTATTGAGGTTATGTGACTTAGTGCCCCTATTCTCTTAAGTATCATTTGTTTCAATTGCATTGAGTAGATGCGCATATACACGGTGTTCTCGAATTGAGATTAATCTATTTTCAATTGTTTTCTTTGTTTAAATAATCAACGAGTTGACGTGGATGAAGTTTATTATGCGTAGATTGTTTTTATTTTCTTTGAAAAAATATTAAGATGGCTTAAGTCTTAGAGGTTATATTATTGTCTATTGTTTAAGGTTAATTAATTGTCCAAGTCATTTAGAATGAATTCTGAAGTTCCAAGAATAAAATAAATAAAATCAATGATTAAGATCTCCTGATTTAATGTTATGTAACAGCTCAAATCTTGTTTTCCGTTATTTTTTTGTGTGTTATCAGTGACATTGGAAGACAATCAGATGATAAGCAGTTTCAGTTTCAGTGGCATTGAATTTACTTTCAATTACCCAGTTAAAAATAGCAGTGGCAATTGTATTTGATTGAAATACCAATAAACTTTTGGTTTAAACATTCTATTATTCACAACAAATATACATGGTGTCCCAGTTCCAAAAAATAAAATAAATAAGAAAAATTGCTTTCTATAATGCAAAATTTGTCATCAAATATTTAACAGCAATTTGATGCAAAAATCAGCAAATTTTACACATGTGTTAATACTTTAACAATACTCATTTTCAAGCACATTGTTTGGTTATTTACTTTTGCTTATTACTTCCAACTTGCACTAGAGTTGCGACGGTGAGATCTCGACGTATATAAATCGCAATCGCTGCTGATAGACGAATACTTCGCTCTCAATGAAGACAACAATAACAGGAGATTTCTCATTTGGAGCCTAGACGCAAAACTCCCGAATAATACGAAGTCAATTGTTCGGGTTGTGTTCTCTAATTAGAAGTGTGATTGCGAAGTTTTGTTTATAAAAGAAGTTCGACGAAAGGTTAAACAGTGCGAGTAAGGAATGAACACGAACATTGTTGTTAAATATTGGAGAAGTCTGCAAATTGTTTGCAAAAGCCGAAGGAATCGTGTTATCATTGTTCGGAGATAACTTGAGGGAATTTTCAAACAAGGAGGAACATTCTTCATTTTTAAAGTAAGTTTATCAGAGATTCTAGTTTATCATTAGCTAATTGATTAAATATTTACTAAGATTTACATTTGCCACTCACTTTGATTTTCTTTAACAGTTTCATAGGGTTTTATTTTATTAAGATTGTCTTATTTTAAATAAAATCATACTATGAAATTAGACAATAATTCTTTTGGGATAGATTTATTTTAATTAACAATGTCCTAGAATACAGACGATTGATGTAAATTGAAATTGACATTATTGTTATTGTAAAATTGTAAAGGATTACATGACAACAATGTAGACATGCTTGAAATTTGATATATTATTTGTTGTAAAGAATGTAGGTTAACTGAATTGGAAGATGCATCGATATTATCAAAAACAACATGTTTCTTTGATATCGAATAACAATTTTAAAGTAATAAAACAAAATATTCTTTCTTTATAAAAATAATATAGCATTTATACATTTCTCAAAAGATGGCACTAAGAAATTTTGGAAATACAAACAAACATTTTGATTTCAAAAATGTTACTTTCTACTCTTTCTTATAAAAGAGATCATTAATATTTAAATTAATCTTCAAAATATTAATCAATCATTTATATTACTAGTAATTGAAAACGTGTTTCTTAAAGTTCATCAAAATCTTTTGATTATCTATGAAAATATAATAGTTGTAAATGATTTCCTTCATCCTTTTGGTTTTTATCTTTCAGTGTTAGTTAACATATTTGTTTTATATCAAATAACAATTTTGAAGGTATAAATTTTTCTCTGCATTTTAATTGTTCCAAATAATATTTTAGAGTTCATATTTTTCTTACAAGAGATAGATAGTTAGATATTTAGAAAATACAAACAATTTTTTTCTAAAATGTTATTTTCTTATCAATAAAGCAGATTAAAATTAATTATCTATATGTAAATCAATTACTAATTTCAACGATGAGTAATCAGAAAGTTTTTTTCTGAATTTTGAAACAAAATCTTATTGGCTTTGAATTTGAGTATCAATAATATTTTGAAAAGTTTTTGTACTAAAAACTGCAATAATTTAATAAGTTATAGATTTTTCTTACGAGATGTCATTAAAACATTAAAAATTTTTGGAAATACAAACAAATCATTTGAATACCAATAATATACAGAAAAAATAATTGATGAATTTGATTAAAACATTTCACACCTTTCAGTTATCCAATTATAATTCAAAACGCACTTTTACTTTTCGAGGTTATCACATTTTTTCCTCATAATTTAATTTTCAATTTCCTACTCCATTCCCACTTACTCATTAAAATTACCATGCATACAATTCATTAGGAAATCTCTTATAAATGCAATGCAAATAGCAATGAATAAAAAAATCATTTAATAGGCTCATATGATAATTTCATCCAACAAGGAAATAACAATTTGCAAAACGAACGCCATCGTCAATCCTTATCAACCCAAAAAGATCAGTAACACCAAATTCAAGGTGAACTCAACAAACTTTACCCACGGTCTGTACTGGAATAATTCCATCAGTACACGAAATTGTTTACCACTTGATCATCCCATTCGCATATTATACGATCCTCATTACGATCGTCAAGTGACAAAACGTGAACCGCGCGCGTCAATCGCAAAAAAACAATACGATCGATCGATTGCATCGCTACTAGAATCGATCCCAATCGCAGCCAGGCTCTTAATTAACACGCAAAACACTTGTATCATTAATTATCTCGCTCGGTGCTCGACCGACCTGAACCTCGTGTAATCACTGATTATCTACTTAAAATACAACATTACAATAGAATGTTATCAGCAATCGTTTTTATCATTCATGTTTTCCAAGTGACTTAAGTTGACTCAACCAGATTCATTTGCAAGGTTTTCAAACATTTTTTTGCTACTTTTTGATCATTTAAATTTCGTTTTTATTGTCTGCAACATCAAATCAATCAATAAAACAGCTGAATTAAATCGTTAGACAAGATGGTCGTTCCAATCAACGGTTTTCTAGGTCTAAACCAGATCCTGTGGCGATTGCAACATAACCTCGATATGGGAATCTATCATTAGCCTGTAATTACATGGATATTGTGTGAACTATGATGAAATTCGCATATTTTAAGCAAATTTTTTCTAGCAATTGTACGTGCATCGATTTTAATGCCAAGATCAACCGCAACAAAGTGTCGTTTCTGATCAAGATTTATGAGTTTTTGATTTAATCAAATTTAATATAATATAAGCATTTATTTATTGTCTGGGCAATGTCATCTCATCTTTTGTGGCTTGTCTGCTTGTGAATTCATGGTTGCAGTCATTTATTTGCGTAAATTATTTAACAAAAAGTGAATTAAATTAATTTTTAAGGTTGTATTTACATGTAAATTATGATACATCACGTTCAGAAGTTTACAAGAGATTTTTTGTTTCATTTTTGATGGACGAATTTATTTTTGCTTTTCAAATAAATTTATGCATTCCAACGTGCAGAATTTGCTATTAATTATAATAAATTTACAATTTTATGCATGGATTAATCAATGTGCATTTGGTTGCATACTTTCAAATTTCCCTGAAATTTTCACATTTCTCATTAGATTTCAAGTAATTATTGTCTAAATTTTAAATAATGTCAAATTCAATGGTTTTCAAATTAACCTACCTTAAAATTTCTATTTCCAAAGGTATTTTCAAAAATTTCTTGAAAATTTTGCCTTCTTGTATCACAACACTTGTTAACACGTTCGTTATTCATACCAGACTGATAAACTTCTCAAACAAGATCTCCAAAACACCAAAAATCCACTAATTCCATGAAAATTAACCTTTAATTGTATAAGCTCAAATATTAATTATCATAATTAGATAATTAAGTGACAATTAACGTTAATGTTCGCGTCCAGGTAATCTTACGTAATGTCAGTTTCTCTGTTCTACATATACTTACTCACATTTACATAAATTAAACGAGCACGAAAATTGTTAATAACGTCATTAAATTCGCAAAAAAGGACAAAACGGTGCGATACACGCTATAAACACGTACGATCAAGGTTAATCACTTTCTGTTTCGTTTATTTATGAATGATGAAATACTTTATGGTCTGATTTGCATTAATAATTTGTCTGTGAACGACCGTGAAATTGAAATGTTTTTATTATGTAAACAAACAAATGAAAAATGCAACCTCACATCGTTTTTATAGGTTGAATAGAATTTTAATTGGTTTTTTAGGTCACATTTCGATTTAACAAATTGATAACTTTTATAAATTTATGAATAATAAAAAAATTATTAAAAAAAGAAAAATAAATTTGCCTCCTGTGAGGATTGAACTCACGACCCCTGGTTTACAAGACCAGTGCTCTGCCACTGAGCTAAAGAGGCTTCTTATGAAATTTTATACTCTGATATCATTTAAATAACATGCTTTTATAAACAATTAATTTTGCAAATATAAAATTATAATAAATTGTAATAATAATTTATGTAACATTAGGAAAGATTTAGTGTATAGATGAGGTTTTCGTGGTAAATGACGCATGTTGTTTAATGTAATTAGCCTGATGACAAATTGGCAAACAATTGGCGATCACATCTAATTATAAAATGCAATATTGGCGAACGACAAGGCGCCCCATCAGTTAATTAACACATTCTGCACCGCGTGCATTGATTAAGTGTGCTAAAACAATGTATTCTGTGCGTTATAAATTGGTCGAGGACGACGATGACGACGAAGAGGAAGCAATGAATCCTGGAGGTAAAAATCTCCATCAGTTGTTTAAAATTGTTGTAAAATATGTTTCTTCCAGCTATAAAAATGACGCTGGTGAATGCGAAACGATCGCATCATGGAAGAACACGTAATCGACCTGTAAGTAGATAACAACGCGAATTTGAGTCCTGGGAATCGTTTTTTTTTGCATGCAGGACTCTAAAATAATAATAACACCAGAAAGGAAGTGCTCGTGCATGCGGTACATATCAATGAAGCGATTACGAGCACTAATCAAACAAATCTGCTTCTAACAAGGATGTTGGTCAACGTCAAGAAGGTTAACGACAGTTTCAATTTCAATTCGAGTCGCGATCCGTATTGACGCATGCGCAGGACGAACCCGATTGTTGTTGCAATAATAAATTGAGATGATAATGATAATGATTTCGATGATCTCGCCGCCGCCGTCGCCGGCGATGAGATAATGGAGGTGGAGGAACATGTGCGAATGCGAATTATGCGAATATGAGTCTGAGAACATACGAAATGCTTATTCAATCTAATTGCCTCCATGAGACGAGCAACAAACAGGCTCATTGAATTAGAGCATTGCGCTTAATTTTGCATTTGTTTCGCGTGGATCCTAATCAAATTATTCAATTTTCGGACGTGTGTTTGTGTTTTTTTGCGTTGGCGTCTCATGTATGCAAATATATAGGTTATGTACGTTTCCGTTTTGTATGTGCAGCACATTGTTTTAGTCACAACTGGTTTTTTGTTTGCGGGAATGTTTATGATGTTTATATATGTTGGTGAACAAATTTTCTGAGTTGACGTGTTCATATTTTGTTATTGTCATGGTCAATGAACAATGACAAGAAAATATAGTTCATTTCATGAAATTTAAGTAAGAACTAAATTCTGTTTGAAGTTTAACGCAAAATTAAATCTTGGAAGCTAATTATGACAGAATTTTTGCTGTTGCAACAAAACAAAACTGAATTTTCAAACAAAAATACTGACCAGATATAATTTTTTTAATGAAAATTTTAAGGGTTGTCTCTAACTGTCATAACATATATTTGAAAAATGGGAATGAAAAAAGAAAACGAACAATCTACAGTTTATTTATTGATTCATTGTTGCCACTCGAATATGAAGTATTTTTGATTTTTACTATTATTTAATAAGATCGTTATCCTGAATCTTGACGTAATCCTGTTTTGAGATTGTATTGTAGATGTCAGTTTCTATAGCAACTATATTAGAACTATTTTGTAGATTTCGAAGGTTAAAAAACATTACAAAATTTTCCAATAAAAATATTATCAAAACCAATGTACACATAAGAAAATTATTTGGAATCATTGTTTATTACATAATAATTTCAAAATTCCAGAAGTCATATGCCCAAATAACGGTTTTTCTCGGTTTTATTTGGAATTTTAATGTCATTGTAAAAATGCACATTTTACGATTTTTCCTGGTTGGTAACCAATTTTCAAACATTCCCTTGCTATCTCAACAATAACAATTTGAATGCCAGTTGAGGAGGAAGGTTATTTCAAGTTTGCATATTATAATTTGTTCATACATTCCATACTCATTCTTGTGAATATATTTCAACAAAATTGTTATTTTTAGATTAGGGGAATTAAGTTTGATTTTATTCCCAATCAAAGGAATACATTTGATACATCAACCAAATAATAAATTAAAGAAAATTTGTGAGGTTTTTCTTTCTAGGGAGTTTTGGAAGTTACCAAAAATATCAACAAAATGGTGGATTATGATCTATTAGATAGATTGAAAAGTAACTTTTATTTTTTCAAACACTTATTTAAATAAAAAATATATTTTCTTCCATATGTTCAATTAACTACAAGAAATCTTGTGTTCATTAATCATAAAGCGTCATTCAGAAAGGATCATTTAAGAAAGAAGTCTTGAATGGTTTTTTTACCAGATCCATCTTAAGATCCATCTTCATAGATCTTGCACCAATAGAAAACCACCTTTATTTTTTTGAGAAAAATTCTTGGAATATAATAAATTTCAAAAATTCACAGCTACCCAAACCTTCTTATAGTTCAAACTGGAGTTTAAACTTTTCAAACAAATTATAAGGGTTAAAGTTGCTTCCTATCATAAAGATGCCAGGTTATATATGAACATAATAATTTTTGATAAAAACCGGAAGTTATCTCACAACCATAACACATAACAAAATGGCGGAAAACAAGAAGTAGTCATAGATCCAATATGATCTAATGTATTTACATATCTATAGCAACTGAGTTCCCGTTCGTTCGTTGATTTACTCGTCCAGGTGTATTTTTTCGCATTCGTTGTATTTGAGTGGTTATCGCGTTGGTGATAACGGACGGCAAGCTTTAAATGAACAGCCGTTTGGATATATGCGACAGTGCGTGCAACCAGGCAGACATCAACGTGTAATAAGCTTTGATATCATTGCGCGAACAATTCGCGTGGAGGTGGTCGACTCCTTCTTCAAGAGTTCCCGCAATCACCAACTGAATCCACACACATTCTGGCGGTTTGTGCGCTCATTTGCTGATCGATGATTACAAATCCAAGATTAGCACCCAGACCATAAACTTACAATTCGTGATGATAATCTGAGAGTGTCATTAGTCTCATTCTGATTAGGACGCGGATTGGACCTGAGATTAATACAAATCGTTCGTTTCTGTGTTCGTTATGGTGATTTTCTAGTGATTAGAGACTGATTGAGTGATATTTTAACGGTTTTGTGAGGAAACATTTTGTTCTGAGTAAGTTTACTTAACTTTCAAAACTTTTTTCTACAAATTTTAAATTTTAACCTCAAATATAAAAAATTAAACACATATCTTCACTGATTTCCTTCGTTATGGTGATTTTTTTAAGATTAGAGGCTGATTAAGTGATATTTTAACGATTTTGTGAGTAAGTTTACTTTACTTAACTTCCAAAAGTTTTTACAAACAGTTTCAAACTTTAACCTTAAATATAAAAATGAATAACGTTTATGCATTGACTTCTGGCATTGAAATCTCCAAAAATATATTCCTTTGAGATTTACTATTTTGAAACAAATTAATATTTTTAATTTAATGGAATTTTGATATATAATTTTGTAATAATTAAAATGAATTGGATTAAAATTTAAGGGTTTTAAGGGAATTCCAAATCTTGACAACAAATGTTATCACTGATTAAAGTGATACGCAAAACGCGTTGACAATTAAATTAATCAAATAAAGCCATGCGCGAAAATAACAAATATTCTCTGAATTAACTTCTCAGCAAATATGCAAATAATGATGGAATATTATTGTTATTACGTTTTTGAACTTGACAGAAATTTAAATAAATGCATTCGGAATGTTGTCACATCATTCGTAGTTCATGGAAAACTCTTCAGACATGTTCAACAATAATTTTCTGTAATTTTGTGGTATCAAGTGGAATTTAACATCGTACTTAGGATTTCTTATTTAAACTGTAGAATGACAGAATTTAAGACCATTTTTGAATTTAAGAATATATAAAATATTTTCAAATTATTGGTAAAAATTATAGAAATATGATCAAAATAATCTAGTGTGCTTTAAATGGCCTACAATTACGTTATAAAAAAAGAATTGTTTAAAATTTCTTCATAAACTAACAATAAGAAAAACTGTGTAAACTATAAACGTGAAATATTAATTAAATTACCATAAAAATATATTATCTAAAGTAATCTAAACAATTATTTTACATAAGGAATTTAGGCAACAAAATATACATTTTTAATACTATGTTGATTGATTTCATTGATAATTAATGTAATTTAAATTTAAGAGAAGAAAAAATTTAAAAAAACATTATTTTTCTAGTATATCATTAGAATTAAAATTCATATTAAAAATTTGATCTACTGTTTAATAAATTGTTGTCAAAAATTACTTATTGAAATCTTTTCATAATCAAGAAAAACATCATTAACGATACACAAATATTATCAAATATAATTAAATTATAATAAAAACATCATTAATCTTCATTATTTCTATAATAACTATAATAAAATTTTCATTTTAACACAAACCAATGAAATCCTAAAATTTATACATATAATTATGGATAATAATTTTGTGAAATTAACGACTCAATCACTCAAAAAACCACATAACAAAAACAAACGTTTATAATTCAATTAAAATTCTATCTTATGCTCAACCAACGTGTGAGAACAACAACAAATACAATTATTATTTGTTCGTTGTTAATTAACGACCGACTGCTTGTTAATTTACTTATTGTGCAAATACTTGAACCGCATGTAAATGTGACTGAACGATTCACGTGACTGATTTTTAGTAGCATATCTATAGTACTTACTACATATTTAGTTTGAGTCTGAAGGTGAAGTGCGCTCAGACTTTTTCGGCCAATCGCATAATTAATTGTCGTTGTTGTCATTGTCGCATCTGCAACAAGTTGTCGAGACGGATGAGCGATACAAAACGCAAGAAAAGAACACACAGCTTAATGTGTTTAAAAATAGACGACATCGCGAATATTTTCAACGCGGGTAGTCATAAAAATAAAGCTGCGCAGACGTAAACTTGATCAGTGGTAATCTCATTATGAGGACTACCAACTAATACTTGAATAAAAGCGGGAAGAATGGGAACAGTTCGCATTTTTCGGATTCGCGCGTGGAAGGATTTGAATTTGGTGGCAGTTTATTTTCGCGGAGAGTTCGCGAAACACGCGTTATAAATATTTTCCCAGTTATAACTAGTTCAATGTCTATTTTCATACCGGAAAATTGACCTTTGAAATCGTTTCTACAGTTTTTTCTAATAGAAAATTGATTGGATTAAAAAATAATATTTTTTGCAAAAATCAAGTGGAACAAACTAATGTGAGATTAGTGTAAAAATTATAATTTTTATTCATGACAGAAATCAAAACTCAAATTAGTTAAAAAATCTAAAACAAAGATATTTTATTTTTTATATTAATTGTTGCTTCTGAAGACATCTTAAATGTATATATTATTGTACATTAATTGAATTGAAAAATACTAATGTTTAAAATATCATGTGGAATTTGTGTTAAAATTAAAATTTGAAAACTCAAATTAGATTTTAAAAATCCTTGTGAAAATTTAGCCCTTTTGAACTTTTAAATTACTTTTTAAATATTGATTGAAGAGATCTTAAAATCTGTGGATATTTCAAAGGATATATCTTCAGTGTTTAACCAAATTATAGCCAAGACATTAAATTAATTCTTGGTGTCATCGTAGAAAGGACTCAATGTCGTTTGCATCTTACAGGAGGAACAAGAAAAATTTCTGCACGAATCGCATCCTCATCATTCGCAACGGCCGCGTTCGTCTTCAACGACTCGATTGGAAGGAAGCACTGACGACGACGACGAAGAAGGCATCGACGATATCATGGCTTCCATGAATAATCCTGCCTACGAGCCAGATGACTCTGATAAGAAGTAAGTCTTCATTTATATTAACAAGTAAAA
>JARJDZ010004155.1:0-19180 GCA_030264555.1 Aleochara sp. GC000083 | reverse complement strand
GCCCGATCACTTTTTCCAGACCGATAACCGACGAGCGACTAAATCGCGAGATTATTTACGGCGATTTCCCTGATATAGCGTCACAGAGATCTTATATATTATCTATATATCTTATATATTATGTATATAAGTCTGTGTATAGCGTTCTTCTTTTCCACATAATTTTTTAATCGCTCAAATAAAGTCACTGGAATTTAATCGCTCGTATGAATGGGCCCTAGGCTTTCCTTGGTAGTTTTCTGCGAGACCATAAAACTCAAGTTTTACTAGTCCGACTTTTGAGTAACCAAGTGACCACGACACATGCGCAATAACCGAATTATTCAAATTTATGCCAGAGTCTCTGTTTATGCTAAGTCAGTGCGGAAAGTGATTTTATACAATGGAATTGCTGAAGTGGTCAGTACCATAGCCCTTTGTAGGATCATTTATCATATTTACTAAAAATTGGTATCCCATTATGAAGTTTGTTTACAAAAATTACTGTGGACTTTAAAACCACTCTTGATTGGGAATACCATATTTATAGCAAATCCTAAGTCATAAAACGATCACTAAGCTTTGCAGAAACATGGTTGTGCTATCTGTTGAGGACATCGCTTGCACTACATTCTGGATAGTTTTACAAGCTATGCGACTGGCTATCAGAAATTTACTATATGTATATTTCTATCACCCATGTCTCTGCCCATGCCCTGCCCAAAGCAAAAAATCAGAGTTGTGTCACAGAGCAGTGTTCTGTGGTTGTGTTGTGTCCAAGCAGCGGATGCACATATTTCTGTCCATCTCTCTCTCTTACACACATAGCATAGCAATTTACATGTGCACATGTGTCCTCCTCTACTTTGTAGTAAATATCTACCACTTATTGCGTTTAATGAAACGTTTTATCTTATCAAATATATCGTGTTATACAAAACAGGCTCTTGTCGTTCATTTGTAGAAATACGGACATTATATTGTTTTTAGTTGAAATGTACCATTGTTCAATTAATATGTGAGTTTTAGTTACAACTAACTATAAAGATGAATACCGATTTAACAATGTTCAATCATTATTCGAACGGTGATGCAAGAACACCTCAAAGAAATCATTTCACATTAAACGTTGAAGCACAAGAATGGTTTCCCGCAAACCATAGAACTCGTAATTCAGGGCAAAGACGGCCACGGAATATAGCCCAAAATCGCCTACACCAAATACGAAATGAAATTACACAGATTGATACAGATTTTGAATACTTGCAGAGCATTATTGCAAGTATTTCAGTAGATCCAGGGCATTTTGAGGATGCTATTGGTATATTCATGCAAACATTGAATATTTACCTTAATTCCCAAGAGATGATGACAAGGATATGTGATTTTATCTTTTCTCAAGCAATTGAAGAAGCAAGCTTTCGCTACAATGCTGCAAGGCTGTGTATGCTAATCCAAGAGGATTCAAATATATTTCATAACCATTTACAATATTTATGCCAAACTGAAGTGGACAAGAACATACAGCAGCCAGGCTTTGCCCTATTCCTGGCAGAAATCTACACACATTCTAGATCTAGTAATTGGGGGATGCTATATGATGTCATTAACAAACTAATTTCAATTGGAGGTGATGAAAATATAAAGACATCCTGCCAAGCCTTGAAGGTTTGCTAAATGCATCAGTAATTGATTAATTAATAGTGATATATGGAAATTGTAGTTGTCTGGTTATAATTTGGAAAGCTTTAACAATGACATGATGGAAAATTTAATTTCATTATTAGAATCAAAAAAATTACATGTGCAGCAAAATATAATATCACTGATTGAGTCAGTAGTTGTTTTAAAGAAGAATGGGTGGGGATATGCATCAGCTTCAACATTAGAAACAAATCCTCAAAACCCCAGCCCTTGTTTTGAACCAAATATTGAGGACCTAACCGAAGAGGAGCAGCAATTTTTAGATAGTAACTTGTATGTAATCAATTTTTTTAATTATAAAAATGACAATGCAGATTTAAGGGATATGGATGATCCTGATGAGCTATATGATCCAGAGCCAGAAATGGATGAGGAAATACAAGCAGCATTCAAGGAATTTGTTAAAATAGGCAAGTGAAATATATTCACTACCTATCATACATATTGATAATTTCGGAAATATGTTTATTTTAATTTTGATGGTAAGTGATTTTACATTGTACTTTTTCAATCATTGGTTTTACTTTAACTTTTTATTGAACTGAATAATATATCCATGTATTTACACATTATATATAATTACAAATATATAATATATACAATAAATGTACTAAATAAATATAATGTTAAACAATGATGTGGGGCTATGAATTGGAATTAATAAAGAGACTTGTTAACCTTAAGAGTAATATATTTTCAAATACGCGTTTACAAATGTTACATATTTGTGTTTAAAGCCACGAAAAAACACATTCTGTAATAAGAAAACAAACAATGACCGGGCCTAAATTTCATAATGAAAACTTAAATATTTTTGAAGTAATATGTGATCTTCTACAGCCATTAGAGGCAAAACAAACAAACAACCTCTAATTAGTTCACCGCTTCACATTCATGTCACAAAAATTCAA
The DNA here is from genome assembly GCA_030264555.1 of Aleochara sp. GC000083. Lineage (NCBI taxonomy): Eukaryota > Metazoa > Arthropoda > Insecta > Coleoptera > Staphylinidae > Aleochara > Aleochara sp. GC000083. The sequence goes on along the minus strand of JARJDZ010004155.1, from coordinate 16,586 downwards.
TGAAGCAATGTAATGTTCATTTAATAATGTTTTCACATGTTTATAACCGTTACAATTCGCCAAGAAATATGACTGATCCCAGCTGAAACTATACAACTAAAGAATGTTATGCTTTCTTATCACTTGAATAATGAGACAAATAATTCAATGATGATAACTATTGCGTTTTGTTTTGTGTACATTTATCCTGAGGAATCGTTAACTCTAAGTAATTAATCAATAATAGAGATTACAGTATAATTTTAAAATACATACCTTTTAGTATTGCCAAACATTCAAAAAAATTGAGAAAATAGTTATATTTGTTGTTAATTGCTACAAGTATTTTTATTTTTGTTTGCATCAATTTCAATAATAATCATCATTTTTGAAAATAACTATTTTCAAAGAACTTTGTCATACTTTAATCTCTATGCACTTCTACTGGTAATTTGCGTGGTGACATTTATAACGTTTGTGATGTATAATATTTAAAGCTTAAATGCTATAAATATTTCAAATTTATAAAGATACTTTTAACAGTTATATATCTTAGGAGTTCTATAAATTCTTCCATTGTTACATATGTATAGCTTAAAGATCTAACCACATTAGACTGGAAGTACAAAAAGTAAGAACCGAAATGATTCTACGGCAGTGCGTGCCATTTGCTGAGCTCATCTCATGTACCGCAAAAATTTACGTTGCTTTTAACCCCTTATTTTTTTATGCCGTCCATTGTACTTCCGAAATGCATTCACTGTTGAGAATTTGTTATGTCAGTTTTTGTCTGCCCTCATAACATTCTCTTCTGTATTATTATGAAAACAAAAAATTGCTTGCTTGTACATATGGTTTTGTAAACAATATAATGTAATGCAGTTATTAGCTTATAAAAATTTATTAACAGTGATGTATATAAATATTGGGAATAAAGATCCACTGACTTATAAATGTGACCACGCTATCTATACACATGCTATTTGCGTTTTATTTATAGCTTCTTTCATTAGTTTTTTTGGCAAAAAGTTGACAACAAATTTATCTCTGTATAAAAACTCTGACATGAATTTGTACCTTGCAAAAACAGCACTATTGTTTTTCTTTTTTTGTATATTTTCTCATAATTTACTCATTATTCATCATTAAAAATATTATTCCATCATTTAATGGTTTAACCATAGTTTTGTCTTCTTTATAAGGGGGTGATGCTACATCTTATTAGAAATATATATATGTACATATTGACAAAGGACAAAAAACCATTAGATAACATCTACAAGTACAACTCTTGTTAAAAATGTGTCAATGACAAAGTTTACATTGATAATTATTAAACATGCATGTTTTAGATAAATTATTTAAAAAAGAAACTAAAGTATAATCTCGTAATAATAGTAAACATATGAGCTGCAAATAAATGTAAAGATGACATATTGTGTTTTCTTCACAATTAGATAAAACGATCTCTTTGCATGTTTATTAATTTTGAATTGAACTTATTCAGAGTTTAATGAAACAAAGATAAAATCAAAGAAAATTTGTTCGACGTCATAATCTGCTTTCATTCTGTGTACTCATACTCGTTTTTCAGATGTATGTAGCATACATTCCAAGAATCTCCAGTTTTATTTTAAATCTTTTATATAAAATATTAGCCAATCTTCATAAACGTTTCGTTTATCCTTAATTTTTACACCCAAATATCTAGCGAATCAGTCTTTAAATTTTGCACCAAAAAATACTTGATAATTTTTTTTTTGTATTAAATTGTTTATAACAAAGTTTTTCAATTCGTTAGGTTCAAGTTCAATTTCTAAATAATTTCAAAATTGTTATCCTGTCCGGTCAATCTCAGTCTTTAAACTTACTGCACTCTAACTTTCTTTTTTACACGTTCAAAATCCATTGCAATTCTATTCTCATCGGTAAAATAAAAATGTTACACAATTCTTCTAACTAAACTGGTACATTGACAAAACTCTAAATGAACATCCAAACGGAACATAAATGTATGTGCGATGCCTTACCTTCACCCATTTCAAACTGTAATTATATGTATTTCTTAAATTGCTGATTTATGTTTGGTTTCAAGCTTGTTTTTATGCCAACCCAGTGTGTTTATAAAAATCAACATGCTACAATACTCTTTCTCTACAACTAATATAATATATATGATATCTGATTAATATATATTTTATAACCACTTAAAAATATTCTCATTTAAATTTTTGCTTTTTTTGTTAGTAATGACTTTCGGATGACGAATTTAAAACTTGTCCCTTCTCATAGAAAAGATACCAACTTCGTATTTAGAGGCTTTTAAATTTTGCGTGAACATCATTTCAAAACCATCATCCGAGTGTAATACACTAATTTTTGTTTCGTTTTCGTCGATCGTTAATTTATACACAACATTTGTTTTGTTAATAGATATTAAAATTTGAATTTTTAATGTGTTTATCATTTGTAAAGGTTATTCTCATGTATGCAAACTAGTCATATTCCATTTAAGACCTTTGTCAATTTTGTAGTGCCAAGACTTGCTTACAAACATAGGCACCAATAGTGTTTCAATTTTCCGCAAATATATGCATCAAACGTCGCCACGAAAAAGAAATTATTTAATGTTAGGCGATACAACAATTTGTTTCACATTCGTTTCGTCCTTATATAATAAATACGCTTAAAAATACAGTAGCACGATATTATTAAATTTGTTTCCTCTTTATCAATTAATTTTTGCTTTAATATTCCATATTAATATGCAGTAACCATAAAAGTTAAATATGCCGTAATTATATCAATATTTCCATATGTACTTCAAAATTTCCTTCATCTGCAACTTATGTTAATCGTAGTGTAATTAGCACTTAAACACTACTGGTTAAAGTAATAGTTACATCCTCTGTGTTCTTCTCTGGCTGCTTTTATTCTACTCTGCATACAGGTTTCACTTTTTACCGCTTTTTACGCATGGTAGTAACAGAACCAAAAAGCGAGGGGTGAGGTGCGTTTAGCATACAATAACATTCGACCCCAATGCTTCTTTGAGTGTTAGGAACTACATACGCACATCATCTTAGCATTCGAACAAATAAATTCTAATGCGCAACTAGTGAAGGCATTCGGCTGCGGATTTGTAAAAGTGGGAGAATGATTTTTACAATTCATCGTTTGTGTGCACTTCAGTAATGGCTTAAAACGTCCGATGGACAAACGGGTCAATCTCTGCCTGCGGCATAAATAAACGTTCTAGAAAAGTGGCAGTGCTAACGAAGTTTTCATGTGGTAAATGTTAATGTGGTAATATCAAGTGTTGGCGGATCATATTATCTATTGGCAGTTCAGATTTAAATTGGCTTATTGTAAATCAGTCCCTCCAACATGGAGGGTCCTGCTTCATTGTATTATATTGTCTTTCTGATTTGATAACGAAATCGCGGTTTTGTACTTAACGTCTTTTCAAGAACTGTAATTAGGGATTCAAGAAAATATAACAGATAATCTATCTAGTACATTATACCTGTCACTTTTCGAACGATTATATAAAACATGACCGCAGAGATATTCTTGCAACTTGTAATCAAGCATTAGAAAATCACAACTGTTAATCAGACTTATATTTTCCTTTGAATGTTTCTTGTGTGGATTATAGTTTGCACGCGGAAGCAATAACATGAAGTACGGTTGTTTTGTTGTGAATAACTGGAATGAATATGAAGGGCAGTTGCATTAGTCTATACCTTGTGAGTCTGAATGAATAATTAATATCAGATGCTAAATTAACATAGATTTCGGTTTTATGGATGTATGCTTCAATTCGAACCTATAATAGATTGATGGATATCCGACAATATATTTCGTGTCAATCTGTTGAATAATAATTAATAAAATAATACTTAAAATAAATAACTGTGTAACTACGTCGTTTGGTACCGTTAAAATCTAAATATACAACAAAACAAAAACTAAAAAGGAAAACAATTGGTCGCGCGTCACTTCTCTCACTCTTTAACAACATTCATACACTTCCAGATTATGTATAAATAATATTATCCGGGTTTCACCGCCAACTAGCAATAATCTCACATTTTGAGCTCCTCTGAAGTGCGATAGTTCGATAGAGTTTTCTTAATTCGCAATGCTGTTAAACGTGCGGTCGCGTTGTGATACCAACACTCCTTCATGAGCTTGGACATGACGACCAACGCATCACAATTTTGCCATCGGTTAGGTATATTTGGTCGTTTTCTATCGAAGCAAACAACCCTAAAATTGTAAAATAATGAGTGTCAGTGCTCTGCATAATTGGAAATAATTAGAAATTGAAAATTATTGCCAATCACTCGCAGTTATAATAACTGAAATACACCTGAGCTATTTTTTGATCATTCTTAATCCTAAATGAAACTACTGTTTTTGTTAGTCAAGCTAAATAGACAAATAATTATCGGCTGTAAATTTATATATTAATAACTTTTGTATTGTTGCTTCTGTATGTAGATCAGATAATACCAATTGTATTTCAGATTATTGATATGAATTTCAGATTATGTCATTTGTTCAGATTTGTTAATTGCATTTTAGATATAAATTATATTTAAGAATAGTAAAATATATTTCTATATAAAATTAAATAATTTGAATTTCAGATTAGTTGAATGAATTTGAGAAACTACAATTTATAGTTCACATAATATCATTTGTATTTTAGATTATTGATATGTATTTAGATTTGATTAGTAAATTGTATTCAGAATATACAATTTAAATTTCAGATTAGTCATCAGTACTTCAGAACAAGCAATATGTACCTAAGAAAACGTCTTTTGAAAATCAGAATGAAATTATCGGACGTGCTGGAATGGCAAAGATAAAACTTGACAAGAATTTTAAATAAAGAAGATGCACAGGATTTGTTTACCTCGAACTTGGCCCAAATATCCGATGTTATAAATATAAGAGAGTTATTATGGTAATCTGACTTATGTATACTGGATAGATATAATAAAGCCGTATAATTTTAATTCCTAAACTACCAGTCATAATAACTGAAATACATATGCTACTTTCTGAATTATAATTGACCATTTTTGAAAATTATTTTTCAATTTGAAATACTTTGGAAAGTATTTTCTGCAATACACTGAAATATACTTTCTGAAATTCATTTTCCACATATGAAATACAATTGGTACATCTTGATATTAATGTGTTAATTTCTGAACAACACGTGAAAAAGGTGTAGATATGTTGATGGAAAATACATTGACAACGACACAGAGATTTTATGTAGAAGGAAGAGTAAATATTCGAATTGCCCTTTACAGGGCGAAAATAAGAAATTCCATGACTGCCTATTAAAATCCATCGTTACTGGTTGTATGGATGGGGACATATCGAATATATTGACAACAAGAGAGAGATTTTATGTAGGGGGAAGAGTAAATATTGATGGTGGACTATCGAAAAATAGAGTTATCCTTTACATGAATAAAAATAAAAAACTTTGAAGGAGGTTATGCATAAGATAGCAAAGCACTAATTTCCTATAAAACCCTGGGGGTCCGGTGATAGAATTCAAAGAGGAGGCAAGTTTATGCGCAAACATCATAGATATAGTGTGGGTTTAATTTATAATTTGGCCACAAGTGGAAAGCTTTCAAGAGTACTCCAAGAAGTATCAAACGCCACAGAATTATCTTGTTTTAGTTGATTAGCAACAATATTTATGATATGGCCGGTAACATGAAATATAGTTGAAATTGACAAAAATAGTCAGTGGTAATAGAATTTTGCTACAATATTTTAACAATAGTGACCAAAATAATTCACAAGCCACGTTGCTGGCTTAAGAGAGTTATTGACTTAATAATTAGAGATGGATTATACGCAGATTACTTCTTTGATAGTGAATTTAGATCATAATAAGGTCGAAGACGTAGCTAAAACTGATTTAAATTACCGATCGAAAGTATATAGGCAATATAATGGAAATAATCTCTACTTTAGAATTTTCTATAGTCATTCGTCCAATAAATTAAATATGTTTGGTACGCTTAACATTCAACAAATTAATGTTAAATTGTGGAAAGGTGCACGTAGAATATAACATTAGAAACACTGAGAAAATGGATAAGTTTACCATCTGCTCAATTTAGATTTTTAGTTATAAATTAATTCTTACCTTCTCATGTCCTCTATAGTGGGATCACAAGGTACTGCATCAAAGAAGGGTAGCTGACATTCATCAAACATTCCTCCCACGTTGCAGCGACGGGAAATTTCCCAGAATATTAATCCCAGCGCATATACATCAGCTCTCTTGAACGAATCAAACTGATCCGTATTCATCGTTTCGTCAAGAACTTCGGGCGCCATGTATCTTTTCGTGCCGACGCGATTATTGAGAGGGATGTCCACCGTATCCGTGGTCACATCATGCCGTACGGCAAGGCCCAAATCGCCGATGGCGCAGGTTCCATTCTGCTTCACTAGTATGTTTTTCGACTTCAAATCTCGATGAGCAATTGCTGGTTTACCTAGTGTTCAATACGTATGTCGTTATCAACAACTAGAATGATTAACAAAGCAAAGATTACCCTGAGTGCCCATAATATCCATATGTAAGTGAGCAAGTCCGGTGGCAATGGAGAGAGCCATACATATCATATCGCTAGTATTAAATGTGTTCCGACCAAGATAATCAAACAATGAACCACGTTCATGAAAGTCAGTGATTAGCCATAACTGAGTCCAGGTACCATTATCTAAACAAGGAACGCACAAGTCACTTATGTATAGTGCAACAATATAAAATGAGCGTACCTTTATTATCAGCTGCTATAAAGCCAAGTATGTTATCATGGCGTAGCATAACTGTTTGGTATATTTCAGCCTCGCGAAACCACGAGCGTTCCTCTCTCGAGCTGAATATTTTTACAGCAACATCTTCACCACGCCAGCTGCCACGCCAGACTTCTCCAAATCGCCCCTGACCGATAATGTTCACCAACTGAATTTGTCTAGCTATGCTGCGTTGCACCAACAAGGGCAATCCTGAAAATTCAATGATCAATCAAACTTTAATATTCCATTTCGAAAACAGAAAGTTATATTGCATACCTGAGCCGCTACCACTGGTAGTCATCTCAATCATATGCCTTAAGGAAGCTCCATTGAGCATCGGATGATCCGGAGCTTCCGTACTGTCCTCACCCATTCCAAGATGCTGCAATCGCGTGCCTTTCTTGTTGGGTTGCTTGCGATACCAGAAAATGATTACGACGACAATGAAAAGGCATAATACGACAACTAGTGTTATCAGGGCGATCTCGACGGTTCCAATGTTCTCCTCCAATGCATCTGTTTCCGTAACGCACAGAAAGTAATTAGAATCAAGAACAACTTTAAAAAACAAAAAAATTATATTATGACCAACTGTTCATAAGGATCACTAAATTCAATCAATTGCTTAATTGCTTACGCCGAACTGATTTCCTTAGATAACAGTTAATCATGTAATATATGATATGAAGGAAGCATGCAAGAAAGTTAGTAAAAGACGATTCAATCAAATCGGTTGATAGATATTAAGGGGTACTTGAAAACGAAAACATCAAACAATGAATGATAAATTAAATATGCCGAAGAGACAAATACACCAAAGCAAAAAAGCAGCATTTTGTAGTGGCATAGGTATGGCTCTAAAGGAGCCAATATATCGAACAAGAAAACGTATACCACTACTATAAGTTTCGAAAATCAAATACTATAAAGCATAGCATGCATAAGCAATAAGCAGGCAAGCGATTTATGAAGCGCACATTAGTAGTTTCCCATTCAGATTGTCGTAGTTAAAAAGTAAAATCAAATGTAACCCTTGAGTATTATTGTACAAGATGTATTGTTAATTGTTTGTGTATATTATTATATGCTAACACTAATTCGAACTCCGAATTTGACGAACGAGGATGCGCATTCGAACGGTTGCTCACGCGCCTGAATCAATCGATCACCCAATCAATATACACTTGTGAAAATGTGCGATGCGGACGATCACAATAATTTGGCATACAGTAATTTTCAGCGCGTTTGGTTGCACATTCAGCAACCCAAGTCGATTGGCTTCCAATTACATTCGTATTACTCTACGCCAAACTATAACCCCTGAACATAAATAAACGTGATAAACAGGGAGTTCCCAGAAGTTGTACTAAACGTCCTCGCGAATTTCTGGAACAACCTGTTATGGAATGATATCCCAAACAAATTTGGACTTAATCGATGTATGCAGATATTATAAATAAATAAATATTGAAATCAATGTTGAAATCGGTAGTTTGAATTTGATTGATGGTGCTAACCTTTGGAATAAGGTAGTTCCGGTTTCAAGTAAAAGTTACAGTAATCATACGCATCACAGCAATCCGAGGCACTTTCTGTGAATGTATCGCTACTCGAGGTGCGATGGGAATCAATGCTCTCCTTGCAATAATCGGTTTTGTTAGGATAGGGATTTAATTTGATGATACTCATATTTAAGCATCTGAATAGAAAAAAGTAAGAAAATAATTATCAAGGAAAAAATATATACAAACTATACAAATACGTTGAAAATCCCTTGAAAATCAATATTGACAACAGAATAAGTATGCATTTAATAGAGAGAGTGAAGCAACTTTCTACGGAGATAAATCATCGCAGGGAGGCCGCCTCCAGTAGAAAATTAATTGCAAAGAAACCCCCATTAAAGTGCAAATATGTACACCAAGTACTGTTTTCGATCATAGCCCTGGGAATACAATAGAAAAAATATATATTTACAATAGCAAAAATAATTACACCTAAGGTACCTTGTGACAATTAGAAATCCATTTCGAACAAGGCGGCATATTTGGTGCCGCGTTCAAAATGAATTTCCAAATTTGTCCAAGACTAAAATACAGGAAACAACCAGTCGCATTATTCCAGTCCAACTACTATATTACAATACTGATTCAGATACCAAAGAAATGCCTATAATAATGTGTGATGATTACAATCACAGAAGTTACTAGAAATTCTACAATACCAAAACCATCAGCATTTTGTGCTTACTTCTATTCGCTTGATTAAACTAAACTGGACAATTTTCGGTGCTCAAAATTTTGCTAGGTTAGTTTAAACAACGAAAGCCAATAGCCGTAATATTTAAGGAATATTACAGGAGTACAATTACTTAATGCTTTTCTGCTGCTGCATTTGCTTTAGCTTTGATTCATAAAAAAATGTATGAATGTAGAAAAATAAAAGAGCAGTGATACTACAGAATTATTAATAGAAATTTATCGAAATTTTCAATTACTTGAGGTGTAAATTAAAACAAATTAAAGTAATAGTAGTAGTGATAGCAGTAATAATTATTATATAAGATATGTGTAGGCAGCCAGCAATTTTACCTCGGGGTTTGGGTGTTAATTTAGGATTGAGGTGCTCGTTGCAGTAGTCCATATCCCGGCAACATTCCATCACAAAGGTATGGTTCAGGGGGTATTGCCGGTTGCAGAATAGAGGGTTTTCAAGAGGAACTTGCAAGTCCCTGTTTAGGCACCTAAATTTTCGTCACATACAAACAATCACCGTCGATTATTCATTTGCTAATACAGCTGCTGGTATAGGCGATAGGGTTGAGTTTTCTCAATTAACATTGGAATATTCGACCATAACTTTTCAACACAAAATATCACTGGCAAGAAATGTGCTTTGAGTTCAGAAAACGCAAAAATTACTTTTGAGTTTCGATAGCCAGTCTTCGTTAATGTGACCTGGATATTGCGAATGGGAGAATGCTATGTGAAAATGGAACATTCGGGATGAAGGCATCAGGGACGGTTTGTACAAGTTTAGTGCGAGAAGAACATTCGCTTTCAGCAGCAGTTTAAGTTATTCAGTTAGCATTTTAGACGGTCCTGTTATGGAAAATTCATCAAATTATAAATGTACACGCAATCATTTTTCCCCAGAAAATTGAATTACTTTTAATGGTCAGAATTTGATGAACTTTTAAAATATCGGCATTCTCATTCTACTGAATGAACGATCCAAGAGAATGAAAAAAAAATAAACAAAGAAAAACAAAACATCAGTCAGTCTTTTTTCGATTATTATTAATAGGAAATTAGTGATTAAACAAAGAAAACAAAAACAAACTCTGGGCATACTCCAGATAGATTTAGCTTGTAGCCTAGTAAGTTAAAGAATTGTTCTCATTTCAAAGATATGTAACTGAAAAAGTAAAAGAAAACAATGGGGCGGCACACATTTACCTGAATTACCAAAAGAGGAAACAAACTGATTCATAACGTCGGCATTACAATAATCTCTGTCATTACAGCAGTAATTCGCCCCGTCCGCAGTCGGCTCTTTGTCACACCATATAGAATGTTCGGGCGGGAAAAATTTCCTTCTGTGCAAACATCTAACAAGTATTGCCCCAAGATTATTACAGTTTTTCTTGAAATTGTTTGCCTAGTTTTAAATTAACATTCATGTGGGTTAAAGTTGATCATCTATGTTAAAACCAATTGTACACATTTTACCGCGAGGGGCACGGGCACTAAACATCATTATGTATATCTTAGATGGAGATTTGTGGGGATATGGGGAGAGTAATTTAGACTGGCTACCAATTAGATACTTGTCAAACTCCTATAAGAAAGTGTATTAGACTGCCAAGCTGGATAAGCTGGCAAGGAGCTCACCTGTATGAATGATGTATTAGCCCTTTTTCTATGTATGTTGATGTAAAGCAGTAGCCATCTGTTTCACATGTGTGATTAGTATCACTGCAGTAGTCACATTTGCATTTTAAACCCTCTATACCTAAAATGGTGAATGAATAACAATTAAGTCCTCGAACAATTCTCAATTCTCAAGAATTGCAAACATGATGCATCAATTGACAATTGAATACTCGGTCAACATTCTGCCGACTAACAGCGTTATTACTAAGAGAAAACTTCATACCCATAAATAAGTGGCAAAGCCAGAACAAATGCAGCAAATGAACAATCATAGTTCTTCCCATTTTGAGCGATCGGTTTACAAGTGTTGCGTGCAGTTCAAGAATTTGATGGCCAATTAATTCATCATCCGCGAAAATTCACTCGCACTGTAACAGTTCGCATAATCACTGCGGGCAATTAAGACGTAAAAAATTCGACGACACATTCTCTATGTTCGTCGCTCTGGCACTCCAAACTCGCATTCAATAATACAGCACCGCGTACACGCCACTATGGAACCTCTATGACTTTACACCACACATTTCATTACCACCGTTTTGGCAATTTGGGACCTGCGGCCGCTCGAATGGCCTCAAATCAATGCGGTCATCATTTGTCGGCAGCATCCATCGGTCGTAGTGTTACGCGCCTTTGTGTTACAAACAAAATACACATTTTCCACAAAAAAAGTAACACGTTCAAAAAAATCTAATGACCAAGACAAAAATAGCAGCCATGTTGCTTGGGTCTCACTAAGCTCACTGCCCTTCCTGCCCCTCAAAACTAAATGTTTAAGATTTTGATATGTCTATTCTATCATAGATGGCGTCACTAGGCCTAGCGATACATTTGATGCCATTTTAGGACAGAAATATGTTTGTTTGTAATTAGTCAAACTTAGAAAATTGAACTTCCTTCACTGTTTCAAGCTACATTGTGAAAATAGCCGTTAAATAAAACATAATATTTTGCTATATAATGAATTCAGTACACTAGTATAGAAGTGTACGAATGTATCTATCAGATTATTTCCCTCAGAGTTACTTGGATCAACTATTTATCACTTTACAATTCATGGTCATCAAAATTGAGAAAACAAACTGATTGGTTTTTAGTTTTCTTGGAAAATTTAAGTGGAAATATTCAAATATGTGATATACCTATATTATTTACTGAAGTTCTGTTTTTCCTTATGACTTTTTATTTTTCGGTTATAATATGAAGCGGAATTAGAAAACTAAGAACTTAAACTGTAAATTTCTTTACTTATTTTTACTAGACATTCTATGCATTAATTTATGTATTGCTACAGTAACGATAAAAACGTGACAACAAATTGAGTCAATTAGCCATCAAGCAATTTTCTGCCAAGTTCCGTAGACTATAGTTATACTTTAGCTTGGTTGCAACAGATGTCACTGCTTCAGTTAAAGAAAAACAAGTAATTATTAGTGTGACATTATTTTTAAGTTAATTAATTTACTTCACATATTTGATTTCTTGTGCATCACTTTTCAGTTGCATTTAAATTTATGGGATAAAAATTCAATAATAACACGGTTATTAAGAATAGAATACAATTTATTATACAATAGTTCAATAATATTTGAGCTAAAGTACTGCAATAATGATAAAATAAGCATAATTGTAATTTTCTTAGGCAGTGTTACTCAATACTATCACTGCATAAGTCATATTAAAATAATTGCATGATTATTCATATCAATAAATTATATGATAGAGAATGAAATGCATAGTCTCATAAAATACATTAAGGATTTGAGATTATGATAAAATACTGATTAAAATATCTGTAATAAAAAGGAATATATCTTCATCAACTTAAGCTTGATGTGACGTTCCATTCATTCTATAAATCAACGGTCTAGTTAACCGTTTACCAATTGTTGTCACATGATAGCCGATGCCCAACAATTCTTCATGATTGAGGATTTTACGTCCATCAAAGACGTACGCTGGCTTCATCATGTTGTTATAAATATCCTTGTAATTAAGAGTCTACAAATCACCACACATGGAGTAAGAATATAAAATAGTAAATAGTAAAAATAATTTCAAAATACTTACAATAAATTCATCCCATTCGGTGCACACCACGATGGCGTGTGTACCTTTCGTTGCATCAAGTGCATTATCAAATACCTTCACAGCACTGCGTACATGCTCCGGCGATTCACAAATGGCTGGGTGCGTAAGGTCAGTAAATATTTGCGCTTCTTCAACCTAAATTAGAAATAGAAGCATCAATGGATTAATAAGACCAACGATTCACTTCAGTTGTCGGACTTTACCTTCGGATCATATATATTTAATGTTGCACCTTCATCCAGCAAGGTTTTTGCGACGAATATTGCAGGACTCTCCCTGGTATCGCCCGTATTCTTTTTGAACGCAAATCCAAAGAGGGCTATATGTTTTCCGCTCACAGTGTTGAACAATTCCTGGACGACTTTCGCAGTAAAACGAGATTTCTGATATTCATTCATATCAATCACTTGTTGCCAATAAGCAGCCACCTCGGGAAGGTTCAGACATTCGCAAATGTACACCAAATTGAGAATGTCCTTTTGGAAACAGCTCCCGCCAAAACCGATATTACCAAAAAAATGCATTGCAACATTATGGCATAAGACATGCATGCAATTTTACTTAAATAATGTGAAACATATTTGTATCTCCTTACATTAATTGCACTGCGGCATTTTCGCATCGCCTTAAGTCCTTGTGCTAAATACTCGAGATTACACATACGCCCAACTAAATACTTACCAATGGAAGCCTGAAGGAATTTAGAGCCGATTCGGGAATCTCGACCTACTGCACGAGCAACTTCTGATACATCCGCTCCCGTTGCTTCGCATACAGCTGATAAGGAATTAATGCTTGATACTCGTTGGGCTAACATTGCGTTGGCGGCCTATCAATTATGCAAACAAACAAATTAAATTTCTTATCTGTTAAAATTTTGAATAAAAATTGCTTACCAATTTCGACAATTCCGATGACCATGTATTCGTAGTGAGAATATTCTTTCGAGGAATCCAATGTTCATAAATCTGACATAACTCCTCAATAGCACCAGCGTCTTCTCCACCAATCAACACTCGATCAGCATTTAGCAAATCGTTTATCGCCGTACCTTCAGCCAAAAATTCTGGATTTGATAAAATGTGATAATGCACTCCCGGCTTATTATTTGCACTTAATACTTTTTCAATACTTTCAGCAGCTCGAACAGGCACAGTGCTTTTTTCCACAACAATCTTATCACTTTGTGCCACATCAGCAATCATTCTTGCTGCAGCCTCAACATACTTTAAGTCGGCCGCACGTCCCTGCATTGCATAATATTCAAATAGTTACAAGGTAAAATTAACAAAAGTGAAACATCATCAATAAATAAGTAAACAATTGAGCAATAGCCATTCACTTGCCACACTTAATTACCTTGCCATTTCCAAAGGTTTTTGTTGGAGTATTCACTGAAATGAAGATGAGATCAGCATCCAATATAGCAGATTTGATGTCATTGCTAAAGAAAAGATTCTTTCCCCTTGTGGCCTTTACAACTTCATCTAAGCCCGGCTAAAATAAGATAATTAATCAGTTAAAATATCAAGTAAAATAAATAATCTGTACCTCATATATTGGCAATTTATCTGAATTCCACTGAGCAATACGTTCCCTGCTCAAATCAGCCACAGTCACTGTAATCTGTGGGCATTTCCAAGCAATGACACTACATGTAGGACCTCCAACATATCCAGCTCCAAGGCAACAAATATTTTTAATAACCATTTTATACCAGTCGTCTAATAGTATCAGCTGAAACACAAATTAATGAAATTCACAATTTTGAATTATTTCTATGAAATGAATTACATTCCATTAAAATGCACGGTTTTATAGAACATTTTATCAAAATTCAAACAAATGCATTTTTAAAGATAAGCCCACCAATTCACGTAAATTAATTAAACGTAATCTAAATATTTTGCAGATGAAATTCTATCAGCCTTTGAGGTTATAAATTGAACAAGTAAATTTTACTTGGGGAAACACAAGATATGATACAAAAATGTCTTCAATACAAACAAAAGTGGACTTTTAAAGAAAATATATTCAAGTTAAATGTTTTTGAGTAAATTGACGCATACGAACCTCAGATAAACAGTTATAAAGTGTACAACATACACTGATAACTGTGTTATATTCCGGGAATTCGATTTTACTCAAAAGTCACGATCTTTTTATTAAATAAAATAAGCACGATATAGCGGTTGATCTATACTAAATAGGCTACGTCAACTAGTCACAACTACTGCAACTACTGCTAAATCACAAAATTGGTAGCAGAATGGTAGTGGTTATTTATCAGAGTCGCTTAATCGTTGCAGAACGCGTTCGTCCATGGTAGGATGGCCGCGGACCGGGCAGCGCGTTTGCTCCCTTCTCCTTTATTATATTAGATCGCCAACAAAAAGCATACGGAATGGCCAACTTTTTTGAACTATTCTCTTTATTTTTAACTGCTTTGTTGAACCGGATGACAACTCCGGCAGGCCCGCTGAAAATAAAAATTGCATCGTGTATCTATCAACTCATTATTTTAATGCGTTGAATGTTTTGGCGATCGAATTTTCCGTGTTCACAAACAACCATTCTAATTGTAAGTTGAGCAAAAATAGTTTCTCACGTCTTTTTTTGCAATGAACAGTTTTCAGTGCAAGAATTGCTGTATTCTGTCAATATTCTTTGGTTCTATTACCTCTAATCCTTAATTAACGTCCTAAAAACGTCCTGCCTTTTGACTTTTTGACCATGTTCAGGTATGTTTTCATTATGAAAATGAGTATAAAGTTGTATTAGAGATTTGTTCGTCGTATGTTTAAAACATAGACGTTACAATTTACCGAACGAACGGTTTTACTGCAAAATGTGAATAGTACAAGTGGCGAACCTATCGAACAAATTTAAATTGTTGTTTAGAAATACCATGTGAAAGACTGCCTGAACTATAGTATTACTACATTACTTACTAATTTTAAAATGTCCACTCGGTACGCAGGATTCCCTTATTAGGGAAATGTTGGGTTGCCTATAGTTATATCTATAGAGTTAAAATATATGGCAGGGGTTCCCAACCTGTTTTCTTCATCGACCCCTTGTCTAATTTCATACCCCTCTACATGAAAAATGTCAGATGTTATGTCGACCCAGTAAGGGAATCACATTACTCAAGGATAATTAGTAACACAAAATGTTTTATAGCCATAGATCCCTTTCAAGTTTTAATGGACCCCCAGGGGGGTCTCTAATATAAGATGTAACCGTGAAGCTCTCTTCACAAATGTCTTTAAAAATGCTAAATTAATATCATATACACCATAATATTAGTGTATTTATTAAAAGGACAAACGGAGAGAAGATCGATCTTGAAGTTTCTCGAAGTTTTTTTCAGTCAATGGTAATAGTACAAGTGTTTAACCTAGAATTTTCACTTTTGATGTTTTTTAGATATTAACAATTAACAAAACTTTATGTTAATTACGTTAAATGCTCCATAATCATTTTGATAACTAAATACCTGGGGATGTACCAATGAGATAAAAACTGCGAATATAAAATTAGGGATTAAAATTATTTTTTCAAACTTATCAGTTCAATTCGCACTGCCCTAACAGTAACGCCGAAGTATATATACAGGCTGTCTCAGCTATCGTGTCCACCCCCTTTATCTCCTTCATTTTTCAGAATTTCTTGATGAAATTTGGCACACTTATAGATATTAATCTCTAGTTTTAAAATTTTTATCCA
>JARJDZ010004152.1:0-11149 GCA_030264555.1 Aleochara sp. GC000083 | reverse complement strand
CATTTATAGTTACTTTTTTAATTTTTAACAATTATCAAGATTTTGAGGGAATTTCAAGCGAATTACAGGATATTTCAGAGAATTTCAAGGGATTTCAGGAAATTTCAGATAATTTCAGGGAATTTCGTGGAGTTTCAGGCAATATCAGGGAATTTCAGGGAATTTCAGGGAGTTTCAGGGTATTTCATGGAAATTCATGAAATTTCTGGAGATTTCAGAGAATTTAAGGGAATTTCAGGTAATTTCAGGAAATATCAGGAAGTTTCAGGAAATTTCAGGGAATTTCAGGAAATTTCAGAGAAGTTCAGGAAATTTCAGGGAATTTCAAGGAATTTCAGGATATTTCAGGAAATTTCAGCGAGTTTCAAGAAACTTCAGGAAATTTCAGGGAGTTTCAGGAAATATCAGGGAATTTCACGAAATTTCAGGAAATTTCAGGGAACTTCAGGGAATTTCAGGGAATTTCAGCGAAATCTTTTTATAATGATATTTTTTCTTCAGTGAAATTCCAAATTAATGCCATGTGTACAGGACAACGTCTCTCGAGTCTGCTAGTTCCTTATATTTTCTTTGCTTTCTTGAAATTGATGAGCTAGGAATCTTTACATATACATTCAGCAAAGTTTTTCGCATGTATCGAAGCAAGCGTCCCATGCTGAGTTGTCTGGTCTTTCGTTCACTGCACCATTTCCGCTTTCGAAATTTGTTTTCCCGCGAAATTTGGCAATTTCCGTTCGGTCTTCGACTCCACTCGCTGCTTGTCCTAATAACCAACAATGGCTGACGAGTTTTTAAGACTCGTTTACGACAGGCCAAAACTTTCCTTCAAGAACTATAAATAATCCATATGATATTCCAAATCGAGCGCATTAACGAAACCCCGAGGTATAAACAAAAAGAAACAAACAGGATTCTTCGACCATCATCGACGACATCGTTTTGGTGACCATTGTCGTGGTGAAGGACGGATGTTAAGGTAGGACCTCGAACGACGTCACGTTTAACGGTGTTAAATTACCGTGCTCAAGCGCCCCATGGAGGACTTCAACAACAGCTCGCCCTGCTCGCGAACGTGTCCTGCATATTTTCCACGTCGATTTTCTCCCAGCGAGGCGTTGTCTTCGCCATTTGCCACAATGGTCGTCTGGCAGGTTCGTGCGTGCCATGCTGGACGCCCGGGAAGAAGAAGTGAAGGGAACAATGCGCTTGCGCTTGCAAACTTTCATGGAGCGGGTTTTTTTTGCGGGCTGGCGCTCAAAATTTATCTGGGAAATGGGCAAAGTCCTTGTAACTTTCGGCCCAGAAATAATAGTCGTGCGCGGTAAGTTTGGCTTATTTGCGTTTCGCGTTTTTTCCACCATCAGCTTTTCGAGCGCGTGCAGAACTTGCATATTTACATTGGGTACGTGATTAGAAATTCATAGCGTTCATATTCACGTGCTGCTCGTTCCATTTTCACGGCCCGCTCGCATAAACTAGACGAACGACCACGCATATATAACGAATGAGAAACGAATTATTTCGGAATGTATCTGCATCAGCGTGCAGGAATTCATCATGCGAAATTTCCCACAAAGTTTCTTTATGGGCTGCATCCAGTTGCCAATCTTATCAGACAGTAAAAGAACAAAGAGTATAAATCATCGAATCAATAGATCAGTCAAGATTACCAGAAATGTGTGCCAAGTTGGATCTAAAAATTTGAACGTCAATTTCAAGTCTTATAAAGTTCCTGAAGAAAATGCATTACAGCTAAGAAGCATTAAGGACGAGCACTTCAAAGGTAGATTTATGCAACAACGTGGAAAGCGAGCTGAGAAGATGTACGAGGAAAATGTTGAAAGATTGAATGTTTAATCCTGCACGCTAGTTAGGGGCTTCATTAATTATTTCCCAAGGTGTTCTCCTTCTTCGCGGGCATTGCATTGCCAGCAATTTCGGTATTAACTAAGTAACACACCATCGGCGGTAATGCCGCGCTCGTTGATGATGATGATGATGATGATGGTGTTGTTGTTGGCGGTGCTGGTGCTGGTGGTAGAAGAAGACGACGGTGTTGCTGTAGCTTACGCGAAGCTTACGGTGCTTGCGGCTCAGCGTTCTTAAAAAATAATTTATCGAAATGATAAATAGCTTTTTTGATTTGTTTCAGAGCCCGACGCCACCGCAGTACGTGTTCTGGTATCACAATGATCGCATGATAAATTATGATACGGCCAGGGGCGGCATCTCGGTGGAGACGGTTCCAGGTGTGCGCACCCAAAGCCGCCTCACGATTCGCGATACGAACGACGCCGATTCCGGCAATTACACATGCTCTGCGTCCAACACCGAGCCGGCTTCCATCTACGTCTTCGTCTCTGAAGGTGAGCACCAAGTAATTCTTGCATGTTATGCATGATTTGCCAAGTAGTGTGAATGCTGCAATTATTTTGCCTATCCCCAACAAATCAATGGAGGTTCTATAAAAATGTTTGAGATGTCATTTTATTGGAAATTTAGTCTACTTTCAAATGCCGTTTACATATTTGCAAAATTCCATCCGGAAATGCTATTGGTATTGTCGTCAAATTGCTTAGACTTGATGATAACAATTACTTAATCCTTAATGTGTTATCTCGGAACCGGAATAACGATTCTAATAATAATGACCGTATTTTATAGGTAATTTAATGTACTTTCGATTGCCGTTTAGACATTTGCAAAATTCTATCTAGAAATGCTATTGGCATTGTCGTCAATTTGATCTAAAATGATCATTTTTATTACACGTTTTCCCATTTAAATGTTGCCTATTTTCAACTGGTTGTTTCTCAGGAACGGGAGGACGTAGAAAAATTATTCAGGCACTATTTTATTGCAAATTTAATGTACCTTCAAATACCGTGTTCAGACTTGCAAAATTCCGATCAGAAATGCTATTGGTATTGTCGTCAAGTTGCTTAAACATGATGATCACAATTACTTAATCCTTTATGTGTTATCTCGGAACCGGAAGTCCGATTCTAATAATTCAGACCGTATTTTATAGGTAATTTAATGTATATTCGATTGCCGTTTAGACATTTGCCAAATTACATCCAGAAATGCTATTGGCATTGTCGTCAATTTGGCCTAAAATGATCATTTTTCATTACTCGTTTTCCTATTTAAATTTTGTATATGTTCTACTGGCTGTTTCTCAGTAACTGGAGGGCGAAGGAAAATTATTCAGACACCATTTTATTGAAAATTTAATGTACTTTCAAATGCCGTATACAGATTTACAAAATTCCGGCCAGAAATGCTATTGCTATTGTCGTCAAGTTGCTTAGACACTATGATCACAATTACTTGTTCCTCTATGTGTTAGCTCGGAACCGGAAGTCCGATTCTAATAATACAGATCGTATTTTATAGATAATTTAATGTACTTTCGATTGCCGTTTAGACATTTGCAAAATTCCATTTAGAAATGCTATTGGCATTGTCGTCAATTTGGTCTAAAATGATTATTTTTATTACTCGTTTTCCCATTTAAATATTGTCTATTTTCTACTGGCTATTTCTCAGTAACTGGAGGACCTATGAAAATGATTCAGACATCATTTCATTGCAAATTTAATGTACTTTCAAATGCCGTTTACGGATTTACAAAATTCCGTCCGCAAATGCTATTGGTATTGTCGTCAAGTTGCTTAGACATTATGATCACAATTACTTAATCTTTTATGTGTTATCTCGGAACCGGAAATCCGATTCTAGTAATTCAGACCATATTTTATAGATAATTTAATGTTTTTTCGACTGACGTTTAGACATTTGCAAAATTCCATCTAGAAATGCTATTGGTATTGTCGTCAATCTGGCTTAAAATGATTAGTTTTGGATTTTTCCCTATTTTAATCATCAATTTCCTGTCAGCTCTTTCTCAGCAAGTGAAGATTCTTTATAATCGGGGTCTTTTGAAGATCTATGTTCAAATTAAGGCTAAAATAGATAACAGTGGAATAGACTCGAAACGAAAATCATTTGAGGTATGCAATAATACAACAGGAACAACAAATCTTTATTAACATCAGACAAGTGTTATCTTGTTACCGGCTCGTTTCCGCATTCATTTCATTAACTGAATTACTCTGCGCCACGGAACGAACGCAACAATGTTGTTATTTCCCTCGAAATTGGCTTCACCTTTCGATTGCCATTACTGCACGCCCGCTTGTTCTTCCTGCCGCACGTTAGCCCTCAAGCTTGTAGAATGCGACGCTCCTCCATTTGCTAAATTTAAAAGCACCTCTCAACTATGCGCCCACACACCCACACACACACACGCATACATACAGCGACATTATGTGTCAACATCTATTATTATTTGGCAAAGATTGCCACCGTTCGTCCTGCCTGCCTTGCCTGCTGCTTGTGCCTGCCTATAGCTAGAAGAGCTCTTTGCACGTTGAACGACGACAAATAACGATTTTCTCGCGCGTTGCTGGAACGCTCATCCACCTCGCTCTCTCGTGTTGCAGGAGATAATGTCGACGCTATATTAATGAGAAAATCATGCGCCATGTGTATAGCCAGCCAAGTTTTCCTTCTGCTGTCTGCGAGCCTCGCTGCCGCCCTGCGATAGAAACAGCTGTTGGCTGCATAAAAACAAACACACCCCGCAAGCGAAAACAACAACAGCAACAACAACCAGCTAGAACAACAAGTACAATTCACATACACCCACACCCACCCACACACTCAACCGAGAGGGAACGGAACAGGCATGAAAGAAAACGTGCAAGAAAACTATTATACATCAGGCACAATACAACACACTACTTATAGACGTACATACATATATATGTTAGAGGCAAAATAAACAAACAAACAAACAAGAACGTAAAAATTGTATACAGGAGAAACAACATGAACAGGAATTCTGTACACACATTTGTAAGTTAAGGGATGCAGCAAATGGACGATGCTGGGAAGAATGTGAGGGAGTTGGGCAACAAGGACGACCAGGAAGAAGGTGCTCGTGTTCAAGAACAATGCCTAACTTCCACGCCAACGCAACAGTCGAGAAGACAAGGAGTGAACGTGCTACTGCTAGAGAATGCAACAGCATCCAGTTTCCCAGCAAGGAAAACAGGACGCGCGAACTGATAAAACATTAATGTGTGTACGCTACCTGCGGGAATCCACCGGAAACGAACTGCAGATGATGTGGAATGTGTGCGCAACTTGGTGTGTGGCTGCATAAATAAATTCATAACTTACTCTCAATTAAGTAAATTACTTAATGTATAGGCTAACACGAGGCGGATGCGTTTCGATCCAAGAGATCCACAACTCAATGATGTAATGTAATGGCTCGATCAGATTGTGAGCATCCAATCTGAAGATTGCTGCTCGTGCAGACACGACGAACCGTTTAACAATTAGCATACTCTATCTACGAGAATATATTCAAGTATCCATTGATTGGTATCCATTCCATGAACTTCTAGACATGCTACACTCTACCGATTAACGTAATGATTATAACAATGGAAGGATCTCTGTGTAAATGATTATACCTTGATGAAAGTATATAGGCAATCACATTTTTCCTGGCGAGTTGGACGTGTGACACATCGACAACGTTGCAGATCTAGAATTTATGCGCTAATCTTAAGTGTAACATTAACAAAGATTTAAACGTAACATTTAAAACCTTAAGGAAGAATTCAAGCCATTCTCTCTCCTCTAAACAATTACCAAGTTTGCACTTACATCTCTCATTTGTACCACTCCTACTAAACAATAATCACAACAGTTTCTAACGATTTGTACATATACTTATATTTAGTCCACTGATGCATACAGCTCCGATTTTTCAGTGCGCGAATTAATTAAAATAGCGAATTCAATTAAAATGAGCAAACATCACAAAATGAAACGATGCCAAATATTATTTATGGTACTTATTGTTACAACATCCAAATGGGAATTGATTAAATATCGTTCAAATTCAATAAAAATCGTGTAAATTAATGTACTTTAAAATGGAATACTAACACTCGAATGAAGTCAACATTTTGAACGTTAACTGCGTTGAACACATACACAAACACTCGTTCATTTATTGCTTATTTATTGTACATAGTACAAGGGATGTAACATGATCTAGTATAAAATGTAATAATAAATTTAATGATAGTTAATTAATTGCATACGACCGGCAGTTGGGGACTGCGAGAAAATGGTAATTAAGTCTAAAATTAAACACAAAAATACCCATTATTTACTGTTAATTAAAGTGGCCAGCACTTTAACTTAACGAGAGGCACGGATTTTAAAACGCAAGCATTCAATCTCCAAAATGTTCAATGTCATCATAATTCATCAATAATTTATCAAAGTCGATCGACATTACTGGCAAGCATCTCTCATTTGAATACACAATAGATTTTCACATAGATAAATAAATTACCTACGTGTATAACTAACAAATATTACGTTGGCATGTCCGCGTCATCTACGGTGTAATAAATTAAAATGTTTATGATAATAGACTAATCAGAATTCAGTTGTAAATTGTTGTTCTGGGCGTTTGCCCTCCGATTTCCGGGCATGCCAACAAGCGGGTTGCTATGTGGAAAACTAATCTAGTTTATTAACTAAATGAGTATAAATGCGAATGTACTATGTTAATGTGAGTTCATTGATGATGGATCGCATAAATCAAAAAAGTCTGAATGAGAGATTCACATTACATTCCATTACCATTTCACAGCGCAAAACAAACCATTACTACATGTTAGCAAGTATTATCATCAACTTCCGATGAGATACGCATTACGGCTATACATAATTATTGTTCTAAATGCAGCGTTAAGGATTTCAAAATTCCAACATGATACAATGTCACAACAAGAATGTTAAGAAAACGATGAGAATGCATTGAATTGTAACGAACAAACCCGTTTTTACTCTATACATATATGCATATAAATAATATAAATTCGAATTCATTTCATCACCCAATATAAAATAGGTTGTGCGAATAATATTTCGATTAAAAAATCTCATTATTAGTGGTAAAAACCGAAAAAAACATTCCACGAAAGAAACCTAAATTGTTACGAATCTCATTTTTCAGCTGAACAACATGAAATCAAGAAGTTTCCTCATTTTGTTGTAATAAAATGATAATTATTACGATGTAAAAGTGGATTTTGTTTTATTATTCACTAAAAATATGAAAATAATCATATTCTTGGCTTTCATTGCGCAGTTCCTATTCAAAACCTTAATGGTTTAAACGTTTCCTCCCTTTTTCAAAAATTAGCAACTGTTGTTTTGAACCTCCCTAATATCGAAATCAAGAATTCTGATATGAAACGCAAATTGTGCTTTTGCACAACTCGTTTGCGGCGCTGTAGTCGTACTTCTCGTGTATTTATTCAGTTGCAAATAAGTCATCGGCGGCACTGCTGCTCAATGAAATTATTGAACCAGTTTGTTAGAGAACTACAGGACCTCAAAAATTGCACGTCGTTCGAGCATTTCCATAGCTATCAACAGCATATTCGCCTATTTTTGAGAATTCTGGTTTTACCTAGTTTTCTTCCTCGGATTATCAAATTCCATATCTAGAGTTAAAGTTAAAATGGTAAGTTCCTTACTGCTACCATGTGTGAACCAGCACCTAACTCGAGGCTTCATTCCAACTTCTACTTATAATTACAATAGTCTGTTGCAGAATTCCTAAAGGGCTTGCCCTCATTTGACGAGAATAACTTCACGAAATTTCACCTGGAAAACAACAGTAGATCACCACTGAAGAGGCCTTCAGTATATGTGCCTACTAAGGATTACCCATCAGAACAAGGTAAGTCGCACCATCATGTACAGTGTTTGTCCCATGTGTCAATATGAATGTGTTATAGTCATAGTCACAGAAAAAACAACAATTTTATTAAAGTACCTTCATCAGCATTGGGAGAAAAAGGTAAAATATATATACTATAAAATATTGCACAATGAGGAGGAGTTTTCACACATTTCTATTACTGTTTAAGAACTTGCAAAAGAAACGTGACCATAATGCTGCTGAAATGGAAGAACAAATTCAGGGTAGAAAAAGACCCAGACTTGATTTTATGAATGGTTCATAAAATCATGGCAATAAAACAACAGATTCTAATCTCAGAAATCAATTCATATTTCTACATACCTAATTTTAAATTGTTTATTTGCTAAATAAGTGCATTTCCATATATCTTGTTATATATAATTATTTATAATACTATGGAATACTGAAAGTTTTACTTTAAGTATCAAGAATATTTTTAATGTACAGAAGCCAATAAAGGGAAACATGATAAGTAATTATAGCAGAAGGGAATTTGATAGCAGCATTTTACTATACACAATATATATTGAACATGCACAAATATAAAGTTTAGGTTTTTATTTATGCAATACCTTGATTAGCTAAGTGGTAGAATAGTAAATACCATATTGTTGTCTGTGTCAAGTTGTTTTTGCCATATACAGGCTGAAACAATTTAATTCATATAAAATATGTTATTTCACACATTCACGTTAAATATAACAGAATTACTTACGAATATTACATAGCAGTCAGAAAAGTATAACTTAAGATATACATAAACTAGGTAGGAGTTGGTGTTCCTGGCGAACCAACCACGTCAATAATTTCGCCGGTAGCCGTTTTCATTGCATCTTGCTCATTATTTGAACTCGGTAGTAATTGTGTTGGAATTGTTAACGTTTTTCCCGGTAACATTGCCTCATACTGATGTCGCAGAGACTGCAGTTCAAATTCGCAAGTACCTAGAGCAGCTTTCAGTTCCATAAGCAATACGATATCGCTACGCAGTTCATTAAAACTTTGACAAATTTCTTCGGTAGGCGTCGGATTTAATTCTAAAAGTAAAACGAGATTCATTACAATGTTAACGAGCCGTCTAGGAGTAAAAACAAACCCATTCCCATCTCTTGCAGAATCTGTTCAATGCCTTTGCTCTTCTTCTGTCCAACATTCGCTGGCAATTTCATGCGCTGCGATCGTAATGACACACCACTATTTTTATAGTCGGGAAATTTAATTCCAGCTGTTTCAACGGCCTGTAAAATTTGCTGCTGAGCATAGAAATGTTGCACAATCAAATTTAAGCCCTCAACTCTAATTTAAACATTTAAGCAACATTCAATCCAATTAAACAAAATATTGATTAATTATACTTACAGTTGTATCCACTTTGGACGGTCGGGCAGTATTCGATAGTTTCTTCTTGGGAAGCTTCTTATCTATTTTGCGAGGTGTTTCACTCTGACTATCTGCCTGACTGATAAGTTTCTGCAAATCTTGGGTCTTCCTCTCTCGCTCCTTTTTACGCGCCTCAATTTTCTTGTATTCTCCAACCAACATTTGCTCCTCTTCCATCTGTGTCATTGAAACAAGTCAATTACAATATATACTGAATTCACTATTTTAAATATACCTGTTCTTGAGTCCTTTCATACAATCTCTTCAATTGTTCCTTTCTTCGCTTCTCATGATCTGCATCATAATGATATACCTTTTTATTATGTAGTTTGCCAATAATTGCACATATCTTATAATATCTGTCTTTCAGGTCCTCAATTGATCTCTTTATGAATTTTTCTGTATCATATCTATCTGCCATAATTATAAACCTGAGGTCAAACCTTTTTGCCAAGTCAATCAAATGATCTGTTTCTTCTCTAGACCAACCATCACTGACTAAATGCTCATTGTATTCAATATCAGTGTATTCAATAACATCAACTTTCTAAAAGGAAAAAAATGCATACAGATATTTACTTCTCATACTTTGTCACCTTATTGAATTTAGCAAATGGATATTCTTTCACTTCATCAGAGACCCTTCTCCAGTGATAAAAAACAGCAGTATCTGTCCTGGCTGGATTTGAAAATGACAACCACTTCCATTTCCTTGGTTTTCTCATTCCCAGCTTGATCTTATTTTGCTTGTAGCCATTACCTTAAATATATAATGTAATTCATTTTGCATTAGATCTAACTTATCTTTACTTGTATCAGATGGAAACAATGGTGGAGCATCTTTATTGTCATTATAGAGCAAGGCAAATACTTCACGATGCATTCCCTCAGGTCTTCTAGTGGCTTTTACCATTGAAGGATACTTCTTCTGTTTCTGCTTATCATTGCCAAGAATAGATTCCCGAGTCACTTCATGAACTGGCTGTTCTAAGTCCATAATATCTCGAACATCAGCCATGTTGTAAGATCAACTTTTTTACCTATCTACAAATAATTCAGTTAATAATATTTAGTTCAGAGAATAAATCCACTTACACTCTCTATGAACAGCAAAATTTTCAGTGGTAGTACTCAAAATTTTTCACTAATAAAACCAATCCACGTTTCTTAATAATAAATAATAACAGGCAATACTTCTCGACTCAAATCCTGGTTAACCTCAAATGTCAGATTGTTTTACGACTGCTGGTAATTTTTAATTTTTATATTAAAATTTTTATAATAAAATCATAAAATTATTCAAATGATAAGAGTATATATTTGATTTCAAATCAATTCTAAATTATTTAAAGAAAATTTTACTTTGTAGAAATAAAATCAACTAGTAGCGACCTCAGTTGGCAACTAGGAAAAGTTAACTATTCTGGCAAATGAGAAAACTGTAATTTTGGTTCGCTTCTTCGCTAAACTCCAAAACCTTGTATTGCGGGTTGCCTATTCAACAAAAATTATAAGACTTAATTATGCTGCATTTTGCATTGGTTGGCATGTGATTTGTGGACGGCTGTGGGTGATGAAATTATTATTGTATGAACAATTCATTCCTATATATTCAACATGTTAGTAGGTAACTCATTATATTCTCTTGTGCAGAATCTGCTAGCATAGTAAGATACTTCATTACAATTTTGCACATAAACAATTTTACATTGGTTTCCATTTATGTGTCTAATGGTTGTGTTCACTTAGCATGGACATTGTGTACAATGTACCAAAGACTATAGTCTTTGAAAAATTTGCAAAAATGGCAACAATCTTTAAAGTTGAATACCTCGAAAAGTAATGGGACTTTTTGACTGATTTTTTTTGCGTTTCATTCAGAATTAGTGCCCAAATATT
>JARJDZ010004146.1:0-19403 GCA_030264555.1 Aleochara sp. GC000083 | reverse complement strand
CAATCCCTTTTTTAACAATTTTCCTACCTTAGATCCTTCTCCTGATAATTCCAAATCTAACAAAAAAAGAATCAACCAAATTGGTCCAGCCGTTCTCACGTGATGCAGTGACAAACTTCGGGGACCTCATTTTTATTAATATAGATTTGTTTTGGCTCTTTATATTTTTCTGTTTTCATTTGGAAATAATAAATACATTATAAAATTACAATGTTTAGTAGATCATATCAAAAGTTTTAGAACTGTAAAATTATAAGTGAATGGGCAGATTGAGTATATTTTTATACACGTGTGATATAAGGAATTTGCCTTTTTGTAGAAATAAAGTAATCCCCCAAGAAACAATAAAATCCAAAATTCTATACTTACATATACCCATTAAGTCATGAAAATTTAGTTTGATATAACAAACAAAATTTGACTTATTTTAAAGGACTATAGTAATAAAGTAAATCGACATGTAATTTGGTTAGTTGTCATTCATTTTAGTCATAATGGAAAATCATAAGGAAATTAAATAAATACAGTAACGAGTATATGGTTAATATTCATAATTTTCTGTAATATCCTTTGGGCTTCAATTCCAAAAACCTACAATGAAGTTTAGTAAGTATAGTGTCTGTATTTTATAACAAGAATATTTTAGAAATTGGTGACTAGTTAATAATAAATTACATAAGTGTGGGAATTGCAAACTAGTAGAAAATTAAATCCTTATGTGGACGAAATGTTATTAATTATTTTATATTGTTAACATCTAGAATTGGGAAAACTTATCACAAATATTCGTTATGGGTTAGGTTCGTTTCGTTTATTCTGCTTTAATTTTGAATTAATAAATATACTTTGTATGTATATGGGATCAAAAGTTTGAGAAATATAAAATATTAAACATTGAATGGCCTTTAAACGCAAATTTAATGTGTGTATAATAGAATACAATATCGAGTTACATCATAATATATTTTATAATCATGATTCAAGATCTTACAATTCTGGAGCTCATTTGGACTCCAACTTCAAAAAGCCCTAATGAAGGTAATTATATTTCTTAATTTATACCAAGAAAATTTTACAAATTACAAACTAGTTAATAGTATATTACGCAGGTGGAAGGGCCTTGTACGGTCGATAGCCTACAAAATACATTTATTATTATTATTAGTAATAGTATTTGTCATCTACATCTACAACTTATTACAAATATTTATTTTCGCTCTTTTCACTTTTTTGTTTCTGTCCTTTAAAATTAGAATGTTTAGTATATTGCATCAAAAGACGATTCATAATTATCGCATGTATAGTAAAGTAGTGTATTGCATCAAGTTAAAAAATGAGGATGCAGTAAATGTACAATTTGATCTAGAACCGGTCTCTTCCTTCTCGTATGTAAAAAACTCCAGAATTTCAATATAAAGAATTTTGAATACTCTAATATTTAATTAGCAACATATTTACTAAGCTTTCTTCCCTTTAAGTCCCAAGTGAAATAAAAATATCAGTTTTTCTTACTAGCAGGATAAAATATATCACTTTCTTTCGTTTGGGGATAATATTGAAATTTATTAGTATTAGTAACATTCTCTTTTTAACATATCTACACTTTCTACAAAATGAAAAATAAAATATGCATATTTCAATTCAATTTTGTCAACCCTTACACCGATCTGTAATAATAAAAATGGTGAGTACATAAAAAATTAAATAAATAATAGCGTCGAATATATGAAGGAGGAAGTAACGAACAATAAAATTAATTGTGAAGCGCGACAGGAAACGCAACGAAAACCCCAAAAACCGCTACGTTTCATACACACCTATTGCTCTGATGACTGCCACCAACTCATGGATTTTAGTTCTTTTGCAGCATCCGCATCCCGCATCCCTTTCACCTGAAAGGAATATGAGACTCGTACGGTTATATACGAAGCAACGCCGCATTTCCGCGCACCAGCATAGCGTTTTACTAAATTTTCGTTATAAATGATCGCCCCCTTATTGTCGACAATGAAAATTAATTAAAACAACGAAGCCTTGCAATTTATTTCGCCCAAGAGCAAGTAAGTACACTGTTGCCGCAGCAATATTCACTCCACGTTATTTCGCACACATTTTTCATACAATCATTCTGGAATGAAAAAGCTTTCTATTACCTCCTTCCTCCTCGTGACGTGCCAATCTCATAAATCAAAATTTGTTTAATTAATTGATAATTAGATTACGGAGTTTTGTAGTTAATGAAACTTAAATAGTTTCTTCATAATTTACAATTTGCTCAGTCTAGGAAGCTTTAAACTTATATTATTAACATGCATATGTAACATTAGGTTACATATCATTTTTATAATGTTATTCAGTATTATCACTAATTTTTAGGAAGTGTTTACTGGATAATTTTGGGACACAAAAGTTTAATATTGTTCCAGGTTATAAAATATCCCTTTTAAATAAGACCCTGAGAAAACGTGTGTACTTATTAAATAGATATTCTCAGTTTCTGTAACAATTATTTTATGGTATGAAGTAATTTTACTCACTTTTAATTTTATATATTAATGTCTAATAATCCTGAGTCGGTAAAAATAGTTAATTCTGAAAACCAATCCGATCTTAATCCTTAATGAGCATACTAAATTTTTTCTGATCCATATATTTGCGTTAAGTTCTGAATTTGATAATTCGAGATCTAAATATTTAGAGACGTATATAAAAAGTTGACATTTATGTTAAGCAAACAAATATGTAGTCATAAAAATTGTTGTTCAATTTATTCACCGATTTTCGTTTTCGATGCTTTATTATAATATTTACTGATTTCCTACCCTGATGGTAGAAAATGGAATGATTGTCAAAAATTACATAAAAATTAGCACATTCTCTGGAATAAAATTCACACCTACATGAAATCCTTTATTTTGGGCACATTTTTGATAGGCTTTTTGCATGAAGACATATTGCTCCATGTTTTGCATGCGAAATGAACATTTTTTTGTGCTCCTTTTCGGACACACTTTCCACCAGCTAAGCCCTCTAACTGACAACCACTTCATCTCGCCCACCAGCGAGGCCGAATGGTAATGCAGTTTGCGAACTAAAGCTGTCACCAGCATCTGTGCCCGGACCGGATCTAAAAACTGTAGAAATCCCCCTGATGGCGATAAACATTGTGGCGATGTTGGAACGTAAGAATCCAACCGGGCAAAAATGTTATCAACTCTTTGGATGCTCATAAAAATAATCCATATGTATATGCCGTCATTAATAATTTCGCAATTTGTGGAATGCCAGACATCAAGCCTTCCACTTCCGTCTTTCTCGTCTCTTTCGGATTCATCGTCTTATTCTATTTTCCAAATAAACCGCATTCTGTATGTGTGACCTCTTTCCAGATATTTGTCCAAAGACTTCAAATTTCAGCTATGGTCTCGAGTGGGGTATTGATGTTGGTGGGCTTTCGGCTTTCGGTTTTGCCTTCCTGTGGCTCATATTTCAAGGGAATGCTGCATGAGGAAACACGTTAGAAATATGTATGTAATATGTTATACATTATATATGTCCGTCGCAATGGCCGTCCGAGTCCTGCGTGCCAGAACTTCCCGTCTACATGCCATCACGTTGGGAAAATATTTCACCGATTCCGACCTTTAATTAATTAATTAATTAATTACGTACGCGCCCAGAATTTTAAACATTGCCTATTTGCACACAAAATCGTTATTTATAAATTTTGTAGTCTAAGAATATGCCGTGTGAATTTAGAATATCATAACATTTGTGGGATTTTAAAAATTATCAATTATCATTATTAGATAATAGTATGAGTACATGGAACACAAATTATTACGTTTTCATGCAATATAAATTTTGCTTTTACCACAAAATCAATTATATCAAACTTATCCAGAATATGTTTGAGTACAAGCTTTTGAACAACTAGTTTAGTGCATTCTGTCGTAAGACGTAATGAAGGCATTCTATTATTTATTTTTCAAGCAGTGAAAGTAATCAACCTGTCCAAATTTTATCTGGTTTTGGTAGAATTTTAAGACCTATTATTGGTTGTTGAATTAACTTTACTTTACAACAACTTTATAACTCTGCATACTTGATTAAAAATAATAATGAAAAATTATAAAAAATAAACATTTGAGCAAAAATATGAATATTTTACCTCAATTAATTATAGGCTCATAAATTTAAAACATTTTCCTGTTTGGTTAAGAATTTAATCGATTCAGTATTAATTATATATTGAGAAATATATATTGATAACAGGATAACACAATATAGAGAACCTATCAAAAGAGTTTTCTCTGGTTCTTATTTTTAAATTTAAAAATTTAGAATCTTGTTCTTTGGATACAAAATAGGAAAAGAAAGTTCAGATTGTTTGAGTAAGAAGCAAAGTACATTAAAGGTGCAGGAAATGGAAAAAGTTACATTTTGTAGAATTTTTATAAAAATGAAAATTTATTAGCCGTTATTGTATAAGTAAAATTTAAGCTCAGAAAAAATACTTGCAATATTAATTTAGCAAAAAATGAGCAATCTTCCCTAAAAATAATAACTTTTTTGAGGTCCTCAGTGAATACGGCTAAATATTTTGGACTGAAATTTTAATATGTCATAAAGATTGATAAACTTTGACTTAATTATTTGTATTATTATCAATAATTAATTGAATATCGAATTATAAGCATGTAAAGTTTGTGATGTGGATTAAATTTGTTATAATGTACTTGAATGTCGATTTAAAATAATAAAATATATTA
Organism: Aleochara sp. GC000083; assembly: GCA_030264555.1. NCBI lineage: Eukaryota > Metazoa > Arthropoda > Insecta > Coleoptera > Staphylinidae > Aleochara > Aleochara sp. GC000083. Next base: position 14,631 of record JARJDZ010004146.1, on the reverse strand, counting down.
AACAATTTCAAAAATATTCCAAGAGCAATATTTTATTTTTTAAGAATGAAAACAGGCAAAATAGTAAATAAGTTCATAATTATTATAAGAGATTTCAAGGATATGTTGTTCATAAAACTTTTATATAATTACTATATAAAATAAAATATTTATTATTGACTTATTAGTTTCAAATCACTATCCTATCGATATTAAACAGAAGCCTCATTGATTATCGAGTTTAGGTGATGATGCCACAAGCCACTGCTCGACTGTCACTATTATGTGAATGTGTGTCTGCATTACATGGTTTCATTAGCGACCATGACACAATTAGTAATTTATAGGTTTAATTGCCACTGCCATCCAACTATTATACTCGTTGTAATTATAATCTGAAACTGGAGTTGAATGGATCCTATCTTATCGATATATTGTTTGCTTTTTTCGATCATAATAACTAACAATCAGATAGATCAAAATGATGAGAAAAACGCGTTCAAATTAATCACCCCTTTGATTTCAATGGTATCGATCTTATTGTTATGGGGAAAAAGAACATTTAATAAACGGATATATTTCTTATTGTCTCTTTTTCCATATCTACAACCAGTGTAGACAATCATATATCATGAAAATTGTGTTATTTGTTCATGGCGCACGAAAACTATCAATTTCCCAAGTTCGGTATCTATTTATAACGATTTCCTCCTCGTTCTTGTTTTGTGTAAATGCTTCTGTAGATGTGTGTGTCAAGTAGGATATTAGAAACAGGAACAGAATGATAAACAGTCTACGATATGAGCCATGTTCAAGAAGACCTTGAGGAAGAAATATCCGGAAAGATATATAGCGATTGTATATTTTGAAGCTTTCATAATAACAATTTCTTCGTGTTGTTTTTGACGAAATATAAGATTTTTGACAAAAATCAGAAGATGCATTTATTTCACAAAAGAAGAAAATTTAAAATTTCATTTCACTGGTGATTCAAATCTTTCATTCGTTTATAAATTTCTATTTTCAATCCATTGTTTCTTTATGTTTTTAATGATTATCCTTTTTTTATTGGTCTTAATAACCATATTTGGGTATGAACCTGTGGGGAAGATCATTCAAAAGTACTTTAATCTTATTTTATTACAAAAGTTATCTTGCAAAGTTTGAAAACGAGGAACGTGGATTTTCATTCCGATCACGTAGCATTACTTTTTCACTTTCTCATCTCAATATTTCTTTTTTGTTTTCAACTGCTTTTGGGAATTCCACTTTCCATGTTATATCAATCATTGTGCTCATAAACGAATGAATGCAATTTCCCTGGGCGAAAAAATCTTTCCTCCTTATAAATGTATTCGGTACGTTTCAACTTTTTCACGGTGTCAGAAGTGAATTATTAATATTATATAAACTTTTTATGTCTCTTGTATAAATTATATCAAAAAGAGAAATGGTAGATTATTTATATCATAGATATGAGTAAAAAATGCAAGGTTGAAATTCAATGCTATAAACAACTATATGTAGGTATTATATGATTTATTAATAAGTTACAAACGTTGCTTTATAACACTATAATACTATACGTAATTATTATATATCATGTAAATTACATGAAAATAATTAGATCATTATTGAAACGACATTTTTCGTAAATCCCTCAAAATTGATCTTAAAATTTATGAATAAATTGTTTGACTCGTGACAATTGATTAAGGACATAATCGATTAAATAAGAAATTAATCGTATGAAAATTATGGATATTTTACCACAGAGATTTTCTCTATTTTATTACATCGGGAAACGGGAATCTTGTTTGTTTGTACAAATACCCAGAAATATTAAAAAAATAATTATGAATGTTATTGTATTAATAAAACATTGCTTATTAGCAACTTTATACACTCTGAGACATTTTCTTACTTAAGTCCAAGTAAGTACAAATACATAATTTTGGGAATTTGCCAACTTCCTCTGTTCAAGTTCTAGAGGTTCAATTTTTATTTTTTAAATCATTATTGTATAGATGCACAACCATTGTAAATAATATATACGCTTACATTCACGGTATAATTTCGATGGATTTTAATTATCATATAAATATAATAAAATCTATGGAATGGCATAAAACGAGATTAAAATCAGATAATTCAATATACATTCAATATAAAATCCATATAGTTGGTGTGCATTTTAAAGGTAAAATAAAAATCACAAATAGGGGAATAAAATGAATTAACCAGAAAAATCCTTTATGATCATTCCGGATTCATTAAAACAAACAATTTTGTTTTTTCCTGTTTGTAATCAGCTTATATATTAACATATCGCGGTCAGACAGAGCATTCAAATTATGTATTATTCATTGATTTAATTCCAACAACGCAATGATTTCCACTTAGGTATTGGATACACCTATCATATATGCTTGATTAAATTTTAAATTATTTGTAAGCGCAATCGCAACGTCAAATACAGAATGTGGAAAATGACAAAAGTTGGGGTGACGTTGGGTGATGACTCGTCCCGACGGCAAAAAATGTTGTTTTATTGCATATTTGCGCCATTAATCAATCAAAATTAAAACCATTGCATTGTATGTTACACTCCTGGAATGTTGATAATCTCAGCGAAGGTTTAATCATGCGTTCGTTTTTGCGTACATATTACACCTCGATTCGTTTATGCTACGCTGCACTTTTGGGTCAATGTGATAAAATAAAATCCTATATTCATTCATTCAAATCATTCATTTCAAATTTAATTAAATGTATAATTAATCAGCGGGATATATCTTGTCAATAAAACAAAACCAATCTGTTATCAAAATATAAATATTTTTTGATAAGCATCTTTTTTAGATAAGGTTCAATGTGCGAATATATACAATTTAAAGTACTAGTATCATAATATTTATTGTCTATGTCTATTTTTTAATATTGTATGACCGTTTTGTGAAATATATACATATCGTTTGATATGGTGAAAGGTTACAATTGTTACTTTATAAATTTAAAAACAATTTGAAAGTGTTTAAAGTCAGGAAATGAACATTAAAAATTAACTATAATATAAACCGTAATTATATTTATTTCTGCAATTATATATTACTATATAAGATATAAAAATATAAAAAATGTTCCTTTTTAAATCAGAGAATTCTTTTCGAATTTTTAAGTTATACATATTCTTACGTATTATTTGGAACAACTCATTTAGACTAGGCTGTAAATTCATTAAAATGATTCTTATTGTTAAGATTGATTTATGTATTGTTTGCAACATTTTATAAAATGTAGAGATGAACATTCATTGTTAATAATTCCGTATTGCATTCATGGTATAATTTCGATGGATTTAAATTATCATATAAATATAATATGTAATAATAATATTAATGATATATTTTCTGGGAACTTCCAGAGGGCTATCGACATATAATATGTATTCTACATGTTCCAGTAATCTAGTAAACTTGATTAGGTTGTATGTTAGTTGTAATTCAGATTTGTTAAATGTAGTTGATAAAGTGTCAGACTAATTTTGCAGGCTAATTACAGATTCGAATCTGTGAATTGTAATTCAGAAAAGGTCACTTTTCATTCAAAATGCATTAAATGTAATTCCGATTCATAAAATATAATTCACAAATTGTTATTTGAAATTCAGGAAGCAAAGTTGATTTAATCAGTATTTAAAAACTTGAATAATGTCAATATTCTCATGTTATGTACATACATATAATAAACCACCAAAAAGATTGGTACTAATCGAATTTGAATTTGAACTGAGAGTCTGAAACTCTCGTGTATTTTATTCTCAATTACGTTTGACTTAACTGAAGTAATTTTTAATTAAATATATCAACTATATTTACCAAATCTGAAGAAGTAATGCAAATTGATTTGTATATAAAAAATACGAAGTACAGCTTAATTTGGGCTTTAAAAAGAATTTTATTGAATTAAATTTTGGACATAGTCGACATAATCAAATAAATAAACCATTAAGAAGATATTAAATCCTAGAAAAGATATAGTTGTAATTTGTCATTGGAGGGTTTATTGAGTAAGATTGTTGTGGGTGGTTCACCTCTTGGGGCTTTATGTCGCAATATATTACGAATCAAAGTTTTCTGTGAGCATTCCCAGCTTATGTATGAAGAGCAAACAATACGCTTGGATTGCGGGATTCATATGGAAGTTTCGCAGAAAAGTTGTGCGCGCAAATATATTTTATGAAATACAGAGCTTTTCAATTTATTTTTCCGCCACGCTCACTTCAATTCTGGAGCTTCATTGTATCCTTATTATGCATTTGTGTATACATTACATGAAATGGATATGCGTAAAAATATTTTAGATTTATACATTTTTAATGTATATCGCTTTCATATTTCGAGAAGATTATATTTGAGGATAAATAAGGAACCACCCAGTCATAAAAGCGGATTACTTTGAATATGAGAAATTTTATTCGGCTGTGAATATTTGACGATTCCTGCATACTTACGTTACAAAAGAGTATAGCAATTTGGTTCTTTTCGATTTGTGTTGTAAATGGATAACAAAGGATAACCATTTTGATAATAATGAATATCGATAATAATTGTTGGGAAACTGTCAAACATCTTACCATGTACTTGTGATTTATTATTATTAGACTTTGAATAATATTTGTTATCTTTTGTACTCGCATGTGTTATGTTTGATTATATTATAAGTGTGAGAAATGCAAATTAATAAATGAGTGATACACAAATTTCACGAGTTTATTATGGCATTTCGTACACGTGAAATATACGACATTTTATTTTAATGAAGAAAAGTTGATACAATGGTACAAGAAGTAACAAAATTCAATGTTACTTCCACAATTTTTGATATGACAATTGAAATGTCTCAATTAAATCATCAGAATTTCGTTTGAGCTGGTACATTGTGATTATGTTTGCCAAACCTTAAAATCTTGATACCTTAGTAACAATAGCACTTTATTTGGTCAGATGTCATTCATTTCTCCCACTTGTAGAAAAAAAGGTATTCACTTTTTCCACTTGTAGGAAAAGGTATGTCACTGATTTGACAAGTGAAAAATATTCAATTTTTGTCACTAAAAACACGCATAGGAAATACAACATTATACTCTCCAGTAAGATAAAAAACTTTATACAAATTGTTGTCATTTTTATAAAGTAATAATATTAGTAGAAATAATATGCCGGTTCTAGACCAGGGTACACGTCTACTGCCCCTTGTAGCTTGCAGGATGAAAGTGAAGTAGATACATTACTGTTCTATGTCTTCTACTAATATTATATATATTATACCCAGTTGCACAGAACTTAATACATTATTAATCAAAAATTAATTATTTATTTGATTAGAGCTTTATGCAACCAGGCATTAATAATATAATTTAAATTGCCTATAAAATATTTGTGATTGAAGTTTGATTAGATGTCTAAGAATTCACTCAATTTTTCCATATCCAATTAACTTTATACGGTTTGATTCACTCCTCATATTTTTTGCATAAAATAGTTTTCTCATCAAAAATACAATATTTGTTGATTACAAGCCTAAGGATTAATTTTTGATAGTATACTCTAACATTATTATGATAAGTATTATTGTCATAAATTAATGAAAAAAATACCATAAAATTAGTCTACAATTCAAATTACATAAATATTTTTCACGAGCGAGCAATAAATTTGGAACGCAATTCAAGGGAACATGATCTTAAATCCCTTAATCAAGTCCCACCCCTCTTTCATTCACTACATTGTTGTAACACTCATGTAGCATTTTGTATTTCGCTTTTTGGTATTCGTTGTTGTATATTATGTTTTGTAGTATTTTTTATCTGCTCCTATTTATGCTCTATTGTAAAAGCCGGTTGCGTTTTCTACAACCCTAAACCAGCCCTCTGCATAGCACACACATACACACACATATCGAAACACATTGGCGCATAGGATTTAGAATAGCATTGTTGAAATTCTTTTTACGATCTACATCTCGCTTCGGGACGCACACCAGCGCGGTTAATGCGAATTTTTGCGCTCGCCTCTCTCGTGCTCCCCGGGGAGCCTTTTCGCTGGCCGTTCGGCCGACAGGACTAATTACGTTCTGTTGTTGTCGTTCTTTACCAGTGACCAACGAGCGCGTTCGGTGCTTGTCCCTATGCTGTTATCCTGCACGACTGCGAAGGGGTTGATTTTTTATCGCGACGCGCGTGCATTGGAATTAACCATGCGGGTATTTACTTCACATGAAAATTTCGGGTGCCAGAGTATACAACACAATACAATGCAATGCGTTGCGCATCAAACATGATTGCGTGGAATAGATGAAGCGGACAACACTTTTTCGTATATTCGCAGGCGTTTAGTGCGGAAGGTTGGATGAGATGTGTCGTTTGAAACTTGATGGAGCATTCTTTTAGAAACGGGGAAATGATGTTGAAAGATGAGACTTGTTCCAGCTTGGCGAATTGTCAATCAAGTTCTTTGTTAGCCATGTGTCATAAATCATCACAATCAAAATCTGAATGCTATGATATTTTTCTTCTTGAGAAATGTATTTTTAAAATTTAATGGTGATGATTTTTGATCATGATAATTCGTTTTCATGTTCTCTTCTTCATTTTTCAAATTATGAAGCTGGATGATACAAATTGCATATCAATAAACATTTATATTCCAGTTTATTGTCTTGCAAATTAAGGAACAAAAATTGTTGTTAAAGTCAGACACAATTATGTTAATCACCTAATTATTATCATATCTTATTGAGTCCTTAATACTCTAAGATTTAAGAAAATATCTATCATAATTTTACTTCATTCTTTTACTAAATATTTTGGATAATGCATTTAATAAACATTATTATTAACAATGAATTGTCATTCAGTTTATATGTAGGCACTATTGGTTTCTAAAGAGTGTAATTAAGTGTAATTAGGATATCAGAAATGACATGAAATTTTATTGATGTGTGAAAAATTCAAATTTTTAAACGAGTGCACCTAAAATATTACGAGTTTATAATTTTAAATTTTCCATACATACATATAGTATAGAAGATTTTATCTTATTGGAGAAAAATTGATCCAATAATCGAAGGTGCTACAAATTCCATATTTTTGTTTCCACAATTTCTGATATGATGCCAAATGTCATAAATAAATTATCAAAATTTTGTTTGCCTTAGCACATTATGACAGTATTTGTCAAACCTTAAATATTCAAAACTTTAATTTTTTTACATTAACACTTTATTTTGTGAGTTTTGTTTCATTTCTGTTACTAGTGAAATAAATGGTATTTATTTATTTGACATGTGATGCTTGCTGAATTACAACATTAACCAATTTCAAAAGTCTATTAGAGGAGATTTTGAATAAGGTGATATTTACTTATTTATCATTACGTTGCTTATATTTTATTATTGATATGATTACAGCCATTGACATGTGTAAATAAATTGTGTATATCTGTATGTCTTTATATATTATTTAAAACATTTTAACTCACAATTAGTCATTGGTTGTAAACGTTTAGTCGCTAAAGATTTTTGCACATCTCGAGCGGAAAAACAAACTGGAATATAGAAATTAAGTTATTAAAAGTTAATGAAGTTTGCGTGAAATTCAAATGCAAGAGAGGATTTATAGAAATACGCTTTGCACTTGGTAAACTCGAAAGTTTGTTCGAATAATGTAAATAATTTCGTGAGACTGGAACGTTCACATTCGTCTTTGACGTCGCGCGGCGAAAACGCAATAAAACTTAAAACAACTTTTAATATGGGCCAAGACGTGGAATCGTGGAATACGAAAAAGAAAAGCGAAATTTAGCTGATGTCAGCTCCGAACACATAATGCCCTCCGAGTGCATATACGTATATAGCCAAAAGATACTTATTTAAAGAAGGCCCCAAACGCGTTCGTTATAGGACCTCTAGCACGTCGTGGCAATACACATAAAGCGTAAAAGGATAATCTATAAGGATTCGTGCTTTATGGAGCATTTCGGTTCTTCGGCTCCTTATTGCTTTGCTTTCGTTTCGCGTCGCCTCCGCCACGGCCGTCGGGCATGCTCTCGTCCTTCGTGTCTGCCTCTGCGTGCATATTTACATTCGGTACACAACATAACGTCACTATACTCGTGAATAAGGTCCTAGCGGATAGGATGCACGTACGGGAAATTTGCTTTAAAGAGATTGATTTTTTCGTTGCCATCCTGACGCACGACGCCACCCACACTGCAAATTCAAGCAAGCGTATCGGCACACTTTTATAGTGTCAACGTATTGCGCAAGCAATGCCAGACTGCTCGAGTTGAGCGCATTAAACGAAAATCGTTGTCAAACGACGACAGTCTGAGTTATGATCCTTAACCGATCCATTGGCTTATCCACGAGAGGGTGTGTAGAGAAACAGTATAGATCTATATTGAAAGAGTACCATCACAGAATTATATTTAGTGCACACGCATACAAAATTATATGTTGATTCCAAATTGTACGGAAGTTGAACCAACCATATTTTTTGTACTTCCTGAAAATCCCTAAATCCATCATGAAATCTAATGACGATTTTGCTCCAAATGTATTTTAATTTTCATATTGTTTTTACTTGCTTTTCACAATCTCCATTTTTGTTGCACTGTTGTGGGATGTGAATATGCACCAAAGATATTTTAATATTTTGAAAATATTTCTACAGATTCCAAATATTTGCATCGTTTTTATGTAATTTGAATTAAAATTGCAAATTTGGATTTACTCTCTTGTCAATAAATATACGCTCATGTTTAAATATTATTAACGACGCTACATAACGCTAATAAAGAGTAATATTACTAGAAGAAACCTAAGTTTAACTAACTTTTTATAAATAAAATTTTGTTGTTTTATACCTTTTCTTGAACCAAGTTAATAAATTATGAATTAAACCTCAGTCATGAATGTAAATATAAATAAAATCATTTAAAGATATTTGCTTGGTAATATGTATATGGGTTTCAAAGCTTCATCTCCAAATTATTATCCGAGATTTTCAAGATGATCCGATTAAAAGTTTCAGAGATAGAGCGTTGAGAAGGTATGTGCTTACAATTAGTTTTATTGTCACTAGTTTTATTGTCACAACTTTTAAGCGATGCAATATCTTTTTGGCGACTTTCAAAGCGCGTTTTTCTCGAAATTATGATTTCAATGTAGGTTTTCAAAAGTTCTCGATAACTACTCAAGCGATACAATTTACGAGAAAGATAAAGGTATTTTCAATCACAACTATATTGAACAAATTTTATTACAATACCTTTTAGTTTTTTTTAAGGTCAGCCAAAAAATGAATTATCATATTTTTGTTTTCCTTTCGTCCAAATTGCTCTTAATTAATATACGATTTTTTTCATTCCTGATTATCCTGTCATGAGTTCTACTACTATCAATACAAATGTATCTTTTTTTGAAGGATTACCGGGAATGACTTCTAAAAGGCAGAGTTTTGAATATTTTCTTTTATAAAATTTAAAAATTATTTTTTCAATCTATATCTTTAAGATAATAAAGAGTTTTAAATATAAAAAATATTGTAAAATGAACCTTTTCTTGCACGAGTAAACCCATGTAATACCTTAAAAATATTATGTGTGCTTAAGAACAAACGACAGAAGTGGCAACTTCATCAAAGTTTCATACAAAATATACATTGTTTTTATACTTACAAAATGTGTAGGAAGTGAATAAGAATAAGCCGGTTCTACTTCAAGCTACACGTGTGGTGCACCTTATTGAAGAATAAGGGTTCACCTAATGTGCAACTTGGTCTAGAATCGGCTTATTCCTTCTCAAATGGAAAAAAAACGTCATAACGTCCGGCAGAAGGAATTTGTCTCATTCTGTTGTGTTTTTATTTGTTTTTTTTTTTGATAAAATCAAATCTACCCCTGAATGTGACTGATGCATCATGATTTCCCTCATTCACTACGAAGCGACTTTATCCAAAAAAGCGTTTGATTCTCCCCATAATTTTTTTCAACAGCCTAAAGATGTTTGCACTTCAATAAGCTATCTCTAATTTGTAATTCGTTTATTGGCACTTTGACATAGTTCCCCAGTATCAAAATTACATAAAACTGTAAATATAATTTACTTTACCAGATATCAACAATATCATCATTCACAATGATACAAGAATGAAACTTGAGTACATAATACTAAATCCCTAAGCACTATTTTATCAACTTCAATAAAGAATATGCCACCTCACTTGTCAACTCTAGGTTGACAATGCATTTGTCGGTGTAAACTAAAAATGTAATTTCTACTTTTATAGCAATATCAAACTGATAATCTCAATTGCCGAATCAATATTTACTTAATTAATAAATGAATTTTCTATTTTACAAAGATTTCGTTTTTACCAAGTCCAGTTAAATTCTGCAACAATATTATTGTTAAAATCTACTTTGTAACGTAGTATTAAAGTTTTGTGACATCAAGCGTATCTCCTAAAGTATATAATTTAGATTGATTGAATTAGAAAATTTCAATTTGTGCCAACGTATCTTTTAATGTCATATAGTTTTCCCACGAACTGGGAAGTATACAACAATATTAATAAGTAGAATATTAAACTATGTCTAAAAGTTTCCCTATTGTTAGTTGTGTATAGTTCTGTCATCCCTCGAAGATGATTGTCGATTGGAGCTCTTAGAAAGTCTTCAGCCTTCGCAAGGGACGAGTGAGAGGTTGTTCACCGAACATTATGTTACGCCATATCAATATCCTCAATCTGTGGAACAATCTCTCAGCAGCTCCATGTGCGCGCATTGTTCCTGCTGACACATCGCCACAAGCGCCACAAACCCCACCGAAACCTAGGCGCAAACGCTAACGTTCTGCAGGCTTGCTTGTTCCCTATTTGTGCGCAGCGAGTGCGGCGAAGGCTTCGGGATAAATGAATCGAGATGGATAGGAAGGAGCAAAGTATAGCAGTATCGTATTGGTCGGGTGTAAAGGATATGAAATGGAAAGCAGTTTATACAGGAAATGTGGAGAACGCTGGCGATGGCGTGGGCGATTGCATAGCCATCCATACAACACTGCAGAGTAGTGGTATACAACAAACATGTTTCTATCATCTCCTGGGCAGACGGGATTGCGAGGGTAGCAGCAGGAAAGCAGGCGGACGTATTGGGGAAGAGGTGGTCCCTGGGTTTCTCCACTCGAAGAGTTCGAGTGGAGAGAGTCAAGCATTTGACGGGCTCTATCCTTCTCCGGGCTGTGGTTCATAATCAATAGAATACTTCAGCAAAGCACGCATGACTGTAATAAAATTTTATAATGGTCATATTTAGAAAAGCCTACTAGGACTTTTAAGTGCTCTTTGTATTTAGAGAACCGCTAATGGCAATGACAATAATTTAATCATAATAGGAGATTGAATCATAAATGTGCGAAATTCAAAAGTCCTGAAAATATTACATCATTTTTAGTCTTGTATTTTATGTATTTTATCTGAGATGAATTCATATATTTCAAAACACCGCAGAACATATTTAAGGTGTCATTTGAGCAAAACTTGTTACACATATTTGACAAATTATAAATAGAACAAACTTTAATAAGATTTTAGTATAACGTGTAACATACCATGGTGTCGAAGAAAAATTGGAACAATGGCTCCAGAAGCTACGTAATCCACAATTGATACCATAATTTCTGAGCACAATATAATCATGTTTGTCAAAACATATATATTCGAATCCTTAGTAACCATAGCACTTTATTTTGTGAGATGTCATTCATTTATTTCACTTGTAGAAATAAGGTATTAATTTCTGCCATTTATAGAATAAAGTATCTTATTTGACAAGTGGATAATATTCAATTTTAGTCTTAATTAACGTATGTAATACGAAATTACATGCTTCATGCAAAATTATAAATCAGTGATAGATTTGAATCACGAATGTGATAACACGAGTGATACACAAATTTCACCAGGTTATTATGACATTTTATCTTACTGGTGAAAAATTGATAGAGGGTTCCAAGAAATAACATATGTCACAAATATGAAATCACGTTTGAGCTGGTATATTATAATCATGATTGTCAAATCTTAAATATTTGAAACCTTAGCTATCAGAGCACTTTATTTTGTTAGTTGTCATTCATTTCTCTCATATGTAAAATAAAAGTATTCATTTCTTTAGAAAAATTTACGTAATTTATTTGATAAGTGAATAAAATTCTAGTTTAATCACTGGTAACACGAATAGTAAATACTAGATTAATTGATACAGTAAGATAAAATAAAGTGCATCACTTATTTTGATTAAGATATATTTAATTTTACTACTCTCCGGATTAAGGATTAGATTTTCTACTGTTTAATGCTAATTGAGAAATAAATTAAAAATATTTACGCCACCAGAAACTGCTTGAAACATTTTCTTAAAACTTCCTACTAAAATCACAGTGACCATAAAACCATGCAAAATTTCTGAAAAAAGTAGTTCCACATATGTTTCTAAAAATTTATAAGAATCCAACCGTACTTTACGGCTTTCACAAATTAGATTTGGAACATGCACTCACAACTCTTTCCAGCGAGCAAAGTCTGTATTTAACGACTTCAACTCCTTTGGTATTAATTTATGCCAATAAAAATTCGCAGCGTTTTATTGTTCCCGTGGACGTTAACCTAATAGCATGCCAGGCATGACGTTCCACGGCCATAAAACTCATTCATTAATCTCGGTAATCAACTGTAAAACCACGAAACAATTCCATCATGCCAACCTTGGTGAGTTTTCAAATATTATTTATTGGAGCTTTTCTCTGCATATTCTCAAACTGACTGGTCATTGAGAAAAATATTTTTAAATCTTCGGTTTCCTTCTAAAATTTTCACTGTTTTATGGCCTCTCAAATGCCTTGCTTTACTTATCTGAAAATTTTTAATCGTAAATTTGCAAAGTTTGCAAAGTTTAGAAACAAATCTAAAATTTTTTCCTCTTCAAAAAAATCAACAATATTTTCGCTTAAGTAAATACAGTCGTATTAAATAAAACATAACTTTATGTGGAACTATTGGATGGCTAGAACTCTACACACTTAACGATTTTATTTTATTACATGCTGTTATAACCGAGTTATGTAATAACAACAAAGTTTTGTGCAAATGCTTAAGTATACCAGGAAATATGGCAATTAGTGTGATAAATTTTAACTGTGGAATGTATGCTTGTTCGCCTGGGGAGAATTAATTTTAATTTACTTTTAAAACAATTTTACAAAAATGTTCTAATTTTGTTATAGTCTGTTTAAATACCTTTATTAAATTTCAAGAAAACAATTTATTAATTGTTAACAAAATATTAAAAAAAGTTTAACGTTTACGCAGTATCATGGAATATTTATAAATATTTTCATACATAGTTGCTATTATATTAAGGAAATTTTTAGCATTTATTTTGTTTTCCATTTGTGAGATAATGTATACATTTCGACAATTATTTATTCAAAATTAAATCTATCGCTTATTCATATATTTCTAAATAATCATGATCTTATCATATGACTGGCAATGAATAGAATCAATTTTACAGATAAATATAAAAGTTTTATTAAAAATCTTAAAACGCAATTGTTATTGACAAATAAATTGCAACAGGAATTGTAAACACGCTGTAATAGTGGAAAATAGACTAGTATTAGTTGTTTAGCTTTTATGTAAAATTGTAATCCGAAACTTGTCAAATTATGATTGACATGCTGAATTATAAATTTAGAGAGAATTCAATACACTCTCATTATGAGAGATAATGAAAAGAATTCTTTCATTATCAAAGTAATTATTGGCAGTATTTCAAAATAGGGATCATAAGCTGAAATGGTATTTTTCACGAATTTCCTAGTGGTTAATTAAACGTCATGCATAAAGGAATATAATTTCCGTTCGGAATATCAGAAATTCTAAACAACTTCAAAAATGTCTACATCACATTGCGAATAGTTTTTACCAAATCAATTTATATACCGACGTAATTATTCATTCGTTTTGAAACATACTATTATGTATACTACTATGTTTTGTTATTCATATTTACATAAATAGCACAAATACATATAGTACATTATATTGTAAGTGTGAGAAATGCAAAATTATTAATGAATGAAAGATTTGAATCACGAGTGCGATAGCACGAGTGATGCAAAAATTTCACGAGTTTATTATGACATTTCGCACACGTGTAATATACGACATTTTTTTATCTTACTGGAGAATAGTTGATACAATGTTCTAAAAAGCAACAAAATCCAAAATTGCCACAACAACAATTTGATATGACATTTCAAATGTCACAATTAAATCGTCAGCACATTATGATTATGTTTGACAAACCTTAAAATCTTGATACCTTAGTAACAATAGGACTTTATTTTGTGAGATGTCATTCATTTTTCCCACTTATAGAAAAAAAGGTATTCATTTATTCTACTTGTAGAAAAATGTACGTCACTGATTTGACAAGTGAAAAATATTCAATTTTTGTCAACAGTAATAGCACGAGTGCTTCTCATTTTATCGGATAAATGTTTGTTTTTCATGAGATTTTGTTGCCT
>JARJDZ010004145.1:0-14776 GCA_030264555.1 Aleochara sp. GC000083 | reverse complement strand
CGACTGCAAGGGCCGAAAATGCAGTCCAGTGTGGCCGCGTCCATTTAAATGTTAAGAAAGTTGGCTTCATGCGTTTTTCTAACGTCGGCACATGCAGCAAGTCTGACCGCGCCCTTAGTTACCCATGAGTGTGTTACAATGGAAATACTGATCATATGACATTTTTAAAATATGATTTTTCCTCTGCATCTCTTTCCAGAAAGCATTCCTTTACAATCCCAGAACAAAAAAGAGTCATGTTTCATCAATTGTCACATATTAACGCAAATATCGGGATTATACGATAGGATAGCTCAAAACACTCTTCAGAATTATCATACCGTTGTTGATTTTTTTTGTAGATTATGAGCCGCGTGGTTTCTAAATTGCACTGGTCTTTCGCATGTCCCCTAAAATTCATTCAAGATATATCTAATATGTTCCTTTGACATCTTTTGAGTCTCACCTAACACGACCAAATTAATTTTGCGCTCACCGTAACTTAATTTGTGAAGTTTGTTGAAGTTTGCTTTATTAACACGCAAAATTCCGTTTTATCAATTTTCTTCAAACTAACAAAACTTGCTTCGCTAAAAATGCTATATCTCAGAAATTAATTGTCCGACAGCCAATTTTTTTCCCGTTTAGGTTGAGTGTTGGGGCTAAGAATAAATAATATTAATTTAATATTACCAGCACCATTTATGTATCGGCCTAAGAACTTTTTAGCCGAACTGTTACCCTCCACTGAAAATATCCGTGACTATGCCACAGGCAATGTTTAAAGTTTCGGAAACAAAACGTCACTTAATTCTCTTGGTGCATAAATTAGTATTATGAACGTTAAACGTCAATGGACATGTGCTGCACTTGAATTCAAGATCTTTCGGGTATTACTGATGGCCAAACCTTACCTGGCTGTAGGACGTGTAGGACGTCGATTTTAACTTGTTTAACTTTGCTGTAAGGAAGCCGTTGAACTTTCCTAGAAATTATATTTATTGTCTAAAATTTAATATTACATAATATACATATCATATTTTGTTCGTAAAGACTTAATTACTATTGGTTAATCGCCGCAAGCGCTCTTTAATGTGGAGAAAGCCCGAATTTAATCCAAAATTGGCCCATTTGGAGTCAGTTATCTATAACAATACAAGAATGACACATGGTAAATCTATCCATAAAAGTCAAATTCCATAACAATTATTCAGATTGTGTTTATGATAAAGTTAGCAATAAATTGGATGATTACACATTTCACACATCTAAACTTTTATCAAAAACAAACAGCATTTTCTAACACTTTTGCTAGCTTGAACCAGAAAATGTGATAAAAAGCGTATTATCATCGGTATGCCAGAGTCACAAAAGATTTGAGAGATAAACGATGCTATTCAATGAAACAACATTGAATTTTGAACTTATTTCAAATGATCAATCTTTTAAACGAATGAACGTTTTTGGAACATTCATTTAAATTTGTAACATGGATTATTAAGATATTGAACAGGTAATTTCTCGGATATTTAGAAGAAGTGAAGTTTTATGGTCGCATAGGAGTTAGACACTTAAAGTCACGATGAATGCAAAGTATTGTAAGTGACATCTTTGGCAAGGAAGACTTTAAATCATATAAGTATACTCATATCTAATCAGTACCCTTCATTATTACTAATATGTTGTCTGATTTCTATTTTGATTTAAATGAGAGTCCCTGTCCATACATAAAATTGGTTGCTTACCAAGCAAAATTAAATTCAATAATGTAACCAAAAATGAATTGTAAATTTTGTTTTTCTTCTTTACTCCTATACCCGGTAAAGTCGTTTGTAATAACGTTTGTAATCAACGGTAATACCTAGGGCACAGTTTTCTCCTACGAATAAATTCGACTTGAAGGGCAAAAGGATAATTATTGGGTGGAACAATGAGCAAATTCGTTAATTTGCGCCTATTCACTCAATTTTCTTGCATCAAATTCTCATTATAATCGAGATAGCTATTAGCAAACCTGATGTGATCTCTGTTTTAAGGTAATATAATTTACATCGCGAAACTTTGATACTACGTCACGGTCCTTTAGATAAAAACTTCATATCATATTACCTAAAGTTTTTTGTAAGCATGGAAACATTGCTACAAGATGTTATTGCTTATATGGCAAAACACCAATTTAAATAAAATTTACTTTTGTGGAATAAAGCCAATTACTTTAAATTTCTTTTCATTGTGAACTTATAGTGAATATAAACAAAAAGGTTGCAAAATTGGTGATAATTGAATGTTATTTACAGTATATTGTTTATCGGTGTGAAATGCTGCTTTGGTAAAATACGATTTATCAGTATTGTTTGTATTTTTGAGTAAACATTGCAATAATCTAGCCTAAACGGGAAACTAATAAATTCAATGAAACTTAATTATTTTTTAAGAATTTGTAGATGTATCATTCGGAATGCCATTAACACAATTATGATTAATTCAAAAACTAGTTATTGAAAGTGAGATAAACTTAAAAAAAATAATTCGAATTTACTGTTTTAGAATTATCGAATAACTTTTAAACTTTTTACATTTAAGATAAACCTAGCAACACGGTCATATAATTAATCGAGCTCACTTTGTCTGATAGTATCAAAGTTTCATAGCTCAAACTGTGCGCTTCATTCGATTTTGCTCCCTCATGTTTTACCTTACCCTTGCCATATGATAAAAAAAACTCATCTTTATATTACTTACGTTTCGCATGCGGTTTTTAATGTGAATAGGGCCATATCGACACCAATAAGTAAAATGTTCAGTGTTATGCCATTTTTGTTTTGCTCCTAACGCATATTCTATTTGATTTCTAATAATATCCTTGCTATGAGGTGTTTCAGTTTTGTCGCTCATGTTGTAGATACGGAGTTTGCTGCCAACTGGCCAGAAGGAAAACAGTTCTAAGGGTGTTACTTTAAAGTTGTTTTTATGCTGGTACAATGAATAGATTTTTATTTGCTCAGCATTTTTACTTTTATCTGAAAATTAAAAAGTACACATGAAAAAATATAAAAAAATAAAAATAATGATTCCTAGAAGTACGGAATTTTCACAAAAAAAAAAACAATATTACGTGATTTCCCAAAAACTCACATTTAAGAAAAAAAAAATGAAATTCAAATATATTCCTTTTTAGAAGGTTATAGGTTATTGCAATTTTATTCTTGTTCAGTAATTGAAACATGTCCATTTTCAACATGAAGCATTTTTGAAAAGCTTTTGAGTATAACGGCATGCTTGCTCCAAGCTTTTGAGTATTTTTAGTTGTTTGTGTGTCTCATAATAATAATCTCTTATCTGAGATTTTCGGCCTAAGGAGATCATCATAACCGATAAAAGGTGGTCGGATGCACAAATCTAATGAATGATTAAACTTTGACGTACACAGAAAATCCAATCAGATATTAAAAAACTGTTTGTGCAACCGGACTTTAGTTTGAGATTCCTAGTACACATGCATTGATTTATTGTCTACATCTTAGGACATGGATGATCAAAATTAATTGACGACAACTTTACTTTGTTTGTCTCTTGTTTGCCTACATATGCTAGCTGATATTGTCATTCTGCTACAAGCAGGTACAAACATAAAAGAAAAGTTCATCCTCCATGGGCGTATAAAATATAAAGCGTTTAATTAAAAATAATGTTTTGACAATATCTCTTTTATGTTTCGTTCTTATATTTTTGTAATGTACTATATTGATTTCTAAATTATTATTATTAAATTTGCAGAATTTTCTTACATGATTTCGAGAAACATTTTTTAATCAAATTAAAATATCCCAGTGTAGAGCAAATTTGATTTACCAGTCATCGACTATTATTTGACATAAAGCAATAGGATATTCAAAGATAACGCCTTGATTGATTGATTTATTGTCCATCAAATGAAGGTAATATTAGGATCTCGATGAAATTACAGTAAATCATTAATAAGTTTTATAGATTCAGTAGTATTAGATCTTAGCATCTTTTTTACACATGTTCTGCAGTCTACGAGAACAATAATATCAAATGAGGGAAATTTCAAAAGAGCACACAAGAAATTTAAATTAGTGCTATACTTAACATGAATAATGCATCCAGATTGTTTTAAATCCAAAATCTGAATCGTTGCAAACGCTATCTAAGACGCACTCTATTCTAAAAACATACAAATATGGTGAAAAAATGTTTTTGTGATAGTCAATATTCACCATTATAATTAATAATCTCTTCTTGCAAAAAACGTTGATATCTTGAACAGCCACCACTATTAATATATAGGTTTAATTTTCCAAAAAAATAAATGTTCCTTAACGAACAAAATTCTAACGGCCAATATAAAGCTGCGATAAGCATATAAGTACACCCAAAAATTAACTAACCTGCAGTATAATAAAGGTGTGCGTTAAATGATACAACCAATCGATTCAATTAATTTCATGTTTCACATTTAATTTGAAACTATTATAAGTTTATTCCTCTGCAGGCTTAAGATTTTGATTATATTCAGTCGAAATTATCAAACGTTGGGTTTACTGGGCCTGGGTTTTAGCCCCAAACTCGTATAATGACAATATATTTGTGCATCCGCTTTCACAAAATTAACGCACCTCGAAATGGTCTCATGTGTGATCGTTCAATTAAGAAAGTGGAATTTTAGCGTCGATCCACGCGCAGTTTTGCAGCCTTGGAACAATTATGAAGATAACTCAAATTGTTTGAATAAACGTAATAAATGCGGAATTTTAAAGTCTTTAAATCACTTTACCGAAATTATGGTATGAATTTTAGAGTTACAGCGGTACCTGTGTAATTTTCAAATGAAGCGTGCTGCTCCGTGAAATTTGAAATCCATTGATTCTATTAGTTGTAGGAATTACTGCGCACTTTTATAACTACGTGACTGCAAATACAACAAGGATACAAAAATTCACTTTTCTAATAATAAGCAAATAATTCGCGAGATTTTCAAAACATCTTTTCAGAAGACCTTGGCTTTCTAGTCACTATTCTTTAACAGCAACGCATTGTAAATACGGATCACGTGTCATCACCGGTTTAACAAAACACAATTAATGCAATAACAGCTGGTTTCTAAAAATAGACTGTTATTGCTTCGGCGTTTGTTTACAAATTTCAGTTGCCCGGCTTAATACGGCGGCAATTCTATATAAAGCATATTAATAAATTAATACCTTCTCCAGGATTCCAAATTGCGATTCCGTATACCAGTTCTTCACTATCCTCGGTTTTGCGTTGTACTATAAATCCTGTTTCGACAACGGCACAGAATATTTTCAACTCCTCGTGGCTAAACCATTTAGATTCTCTTAGCTTCTGACCAACCACATAACTGCCTCGTCTGGAAATAACTTGCCGTTGCTGGTCTAGAAAATGTTGCATGCTATTAAAGCTATTAGCCCTTTGAATCTTTGTTTTATCCGGTTCTTTCATTCTTGTTGCTGACGGTTGATTAAACAGCTCGTAGTTTTGTTGCAGGTGTATCGTTTCGTAAAGCATTCTTTTGCTTTTGGATATACAAACATTAGAATATTCAATGTCACTTGCTATATCTAGTTACGATATAATAAAATAGTGATCGTTTAATATTGAATGCACTGATAAATAGATTGCGATGTGTGTGTGTGTATGAAGATTCAAGATAACACATATGTCGGTACAGAAGCCGTTTTGTTTAACAATACACTATAACTCTGTTTATTTCACAATACTTAATTTTTACTCCGTTTAGTGTAGTAATACTCCAACGTGTTGCTATCAGCAGAATGGAATGGATTTAGGCGTGCACCTCCTTATTGCGACGTTGTATAAATGGTCTCTGAATTGTACGTGATTCTGATCAGGCCTGACTGACTGGTTAAGTCATTGCGCTAGTTTACTCTGTTTCACAGTATTTATTAAAGTATTAGTCCCACGGGTTTGGGAACACTGATTTATATTTCAACTCGAATTCACACTCGACTTAGTTTAATATAAAAAAATACAAAACAAATGCATTTACCGTATCGGTTAAATATCTAATCTTATAAGAATGGTATTCGTTTGATACACTAAGTTGAGATAAACATATAAGGTCAACTTTAAATCTTTTTTTTTTTTAATTGTTAAACATAATATGTAAACGGTTGCTTTTTTAACTTTTGAATTTGTGTTTCAGATTGTCGCAAGAAGGCACGATTTGAAACTTATTGTTACATCTGCCACAATGGACTCTAGTAAATTTTCCATGTTCTTTGGAAATGTTCCAACTTTTACAATTCCTGGACGCACATTTCCTGTTGAAACTTTATTTAGTAAGAATACCGTAGATGACTACGTAGATTCGGCTGTTAAACAAGCTCTACAAATTCATCTTCAGCCACCTTCTGGCGATATTTTAATATTTATGCCTGGTCAAGAAGATATTGAAGTGACATGCGAAGTAAGGATCTTAATGCTTCGTACACTTTATGGAACGTTTGGGCTAATATGACTTGAAAAAGTTCTAGTTTTTTCAATCACATTGCATATATTTATTCTCGAGTATTTACTTTTATTCATATAGTGTAGTTTCAGTCTCAATTTCAGTTATATGACGTGAAACTACATAGTAGTAGTTTTTATTTGATTTTTCCAGTCACCCTAATAATATTCTTTGAAAGAGAATAAAATTATAAGATGAAAGGACATTTGTAGAATCCAACAATTTCATGAATTTTGGATATATATTACTACTTATTAACAATATGCTGATTAGATAGAGCGCAAATTTACCAGACAGTTTATACTTTTATGCTCTCAGCATAGGAAAATTATATAATAGTATATTCAGATTTAAAGATAGCAACCTTCAATGCTTAAAAATGATTCTGCTATATAGGTGTTTTAGTTCTGACTTAAGGAACTCTCCAAGCTTTTGTGAAAAGTTATAATTTATAGTTGCTCATACTTAGCTAAATGAGATTTTATTGGCCAAACTTCGATATTGTCTACGAAGCATAGTAGTTTTTGTAACAATATTCTTATTAACAAACAATTTTAGGTATTGGCAGAACGTTTGCTAGAAATTGATAATGCTCCTGAATTATCAATTTTGCCCATATATTCCCAACTACCGTCAGACTTACAAGCAAAAATATTCCAGAGTTCCCCCGAAGGCATAAGAAAGTGCGTAGTTGCAACAAATATTGCTGAAACATCTCTCACCGTCGACGGCATTATTTTCGTAATTGACTCTGGTTATTGTAAGCTCAAAGTTTACAATCCTAGAATTGGAATGGACGCTTTACAGGTAAGTTACTGTTGCAAGCATACTAAAAGTTTTTCATGTGTCACTTCTTATTAGATTTACCCTATCAGCCAAGCAAATGCTAATCAAAGATCTGGTCGAGCCGGGCGAACAGGACCGGGCCAAGCTTTTCGTTTATATACTGAACGGCAGTATAAAGATGAATTACTCATTACAACGGTACCAGAAATCCAAAGAACAAATTTGGCAAATACTGTGCTTCTTCTGAAATCTCTGGGAGTGCAGGATTTACTACAGTTTCATTTTATGGATCCGCCACCACAAGTATAATCAAATGGTATCCTATAAGTAATGTATAAAGCTAACATTTTATATTGTAGGACAATATTCTTAATTCTTTATATCAGTTATGGATACTAGGCGCATTAGATCACACTGGAGTACTAACAAAACTAGGAAGGCAAATGGCTGAATTTCCTTTGGATCCTCCACAGTGTCAAATGCTAATTGTTTCAAGTGAAATGGGTTGCACTCAGGAAATATTAATCATAGGTAAATATATATAATACATTGTATTATATAAGTTGTTCATTGTAAACCAATTACTAATTATTTTATTTCCAATTACAGTGTCAATGTTATCTGTGCCTTCAGTATTCTATCGACCTAAGGGGCGTGAAGAAGAAGCTGATAACTTAAGAGAAAAATTTCAGGTTCCTGAAAGTGACCATTTAACATATTTGAATGTATACAATCAATGGAAACAAAATAGGTATTACCATTTAACTGAATGTTAATTACAATGAACAAAAACGTATATTTTTCAGTTATTCAGCTCATTGGTGCAATGAACATTTCATTCATATAAAAGCTATGAGGAAGGTCAGAGAAGTTCGCCAACAATTAAAGGATATTGTAATTCAGCAGAAGTTAGAATTAAAATCATGTGGTTCTAACTGGGATATTGTTAGAAAATGTATTTGCTCAGGTAAGATTGGAATAAGATTGCGTTATTAGAGTCGCCTGTTCCAAATAACCATATTTTGATGAGCAGGATACTCACTATATTTATATGTTGGATTTGTACATCCTAAAATGTAATGTAAATGCAAGATACGGATTATAATTATGCCTTGAGATTGAAGAGGACATCTTCTGAGACTGTGTTCGGATTTCAAATTTATAAAAAAAATATCAAATTAAACACGTTTATCTCGTTAAATCGTTATATTTCATATTATTTACAAAAAAATTAGTTTGATTTTGCAATTCTAGTAAAACGTGGAGATATGACAAGTTATTTATGGACGTAGAATTAAAGTCTCAAGCGATTCAATATTTAGGAATTTGATAAACAATAGAAAAATATTACGTTTCTATATTGACTTAACTTTTAAATTGGTTCGTTGATTGGTTTGTATTATTAATAAAATCTTCTTTCAGCTTATTTTCATCAAGCAGCTCGACTAAAAGGCATAGGAGAATATGTTAACTGCCGTACAGGAATGCCTTGTTATTTGCACCCTACATCGGCTTTATTTGGCTTGGGCAATACCCCTGACTATGTTGTTTATCACGAATTAATCATGACTACTAGAGAGTATATGCAGTGTGTTACCTCCGTCGATGGTCATTGGCTGGCGGAACTGGGACCAATGTTTTTTTCTTTGAAGGAGACTGAAAAGTCTGGCCGTGCAAAGAAAAAACAAGCCGCTGAACATTTGCAAGAAATGGAAAATCAAATGCAAGAAGCACAAGAGGAGATGCGCTTAAGAAGAGAAGCTGCTTATAAAAAAGAAGCTGCATTAAATAAAGGACAAGATATTATAAGTGCCGGTGCAACACCACGAAGGACACCATCACGATTTGGATTGTAACTTATTATTAATGTTATTGCCAATCAATTAACATTCAAATATAAATTGGTCAATCCATAGTAGGAATTTTCTGACATCCAGCTGAACAGTTCCAAAAGCACATGCTTATCCAATTTAACAATTTGTCTTTAACTGCAAAAATAATAAAGGGATGTTAATAATAATCTTGAATGAAGAATCTCATACAAAGCAATGGTTAAATCTAAAATTGTGGGGGCATTAAATAGAATTGATCAGTTAGCACTTTTAAGAGTGGAAAAAAATAAAGTTACAGAACAACTTGTCCTGCGTTGAAATGGAAACCACATTGAACAGCAGATTTCCGTGGTGGTTAATTCTCCATGCTAATTTTAACGGCAGGTGATGTTCTTGGTATGATAACCAGAAATTAACAATATTTTTTTATCCTTATTCAGTATATAAAAATACTTACTACTGGAATTGTTAGGATTTTTTCGAGAATACGAGCTTCGATATGCAGGATAACATTGATCCGTGTCATCGACTTCCTCAATTGCTTTTATACTTCCTGCAGTATTTGTTGTAGAAGCAGGAAAACGACAGCTACTTGTTTCTAACCCCCACGTTGAAGGTATCTCTTTCACATAGTAAATTTCTATTGATTTCTCTTCATTGCTATACTAATAGGAGTGTATTATTTGAATGTGCCTGTCTTACATGTCTTCTTACCATTTCGCTTTACAAGCTATGCAGTGAAACATTAAAGGACGAAGTTTCTTGCCTCTGACATGTCAATTTTCAAATATGATATAAATAAACAAATACGGTCTAAGCATTTCATTGTTTCAAAAACAATAAATACATGTATGCCAATAGACAATTATTTATATCGGGATTCTAGGTCCTATGCAGTCTTAATTTATCTAGCGTTATTTTGCCTAGAATATTCTAGCGTGTTTTCTGATTCTAGATATGTTAACTTTAGGTGTATAAGAAAACTGTCGTCAAGCAGGAATTTTCCGTTTTTTTGGAACTGTGATGACGTCCGTCCCTTTCTATTTGGATTGAAAAAGTAACTCGATTTTGAACAGGCGTTTTGTGATTGAAATTTTCCAAAATGTTGATCCAATCCGTGCTTCGCGCATTTTTGTTTTTTAGATATGATATACGAAAACGATTAAATTATTATTGATACCAAACTCTTCTTGACACATTTATTGTGCAGAAAGATTATTTTGAAAATTGCTGTTGGATGCATGCAAATGATTGGAAAACGTAGCACAAAACCTTTTAATCAAAATTAATTTTCTTGTAATAAAATTTAGATTTACTAGTAGATCTTATATGTCTACCCCATCGGAGACCGAACTTGTTTCTGGCTCCTACATTACCAGGAATCAGCTCTTCATCTTAACTTTGGCCTGTGTTCATCCCTAAGGAACATAGCCAAAGATGCAGATACAGATATAGTATATTTTTCTGAGTTGTCACTTTAATCATTAACGAAGGCCCAGCCTTGCATTGAGTCGACTGCACCAGCAAACTAATAGGAAATAGCAAGGGTAGGTACAAACCTAGTCGGCAGTGGTTGCCATTGGTCTACTCTTTTTCTCTTTGGAATTGAAATGTAATACCTAAAGAATAAAATATTCAATTTTATTATAATTAGGTATGATACAAAGAAAGAGAGCATATCAATGGCAACCCCTTGCCAACTTTGTTCCTACCCTTGCTGTTTCCTATTCGGTTGCTGGTGCGGTCGACCCAATGCAAGGCTGGGCCTTCGTTAATGATAAAGTGACAACTCAAAAAAAATAAACTATATCTCAAATCGTAGTAACGTGCGAAACTTGAAAGGTGCAGGTTGGATGAAATTTAAAATCAACTGATTCTATTGGCTGTAGAATCTACTGCGCACTTAATTCTGTGACGCAAACAAATTATAGTAAAATTTTCGTAAGAATGAAATTTTCCATAAAATGGCGCATGCTTATTCTAATTAAAAGTCTGGTTTTCTATTTGAATAGTGGCAACTTTCTTAGGACAACGTAGATTAAACGACGAATTTCCTTTACAATAGTGTTATCCAAAACTGTTTTTATCACCCTAGCACTGTAAGCACATGTCTCCTAACAATAAGTAGGACGAAAATATGTAGAACCTATGGTACAACATCCTTTTATGAAAGATTAACTTTCTTCCGAAAATGTCACTATATGTATGAATTTATTTTTATACTACATATAGTACGTATACTTCAATATTTAGACAGAGAGATATTTGCGTATTTATAGGCGGAGTGGCCTGCCTTTCAGTTTGGAAGTCATTTAATGAATGTGTACGTGCATCTATATGTATACGCATTATAAATTTGATTTCTAACAAATAGAAGTATAATGTCTTATTTAGGGAGGTGTAGTTTAATAACAAAGTTTAATGGGATATGCTATATATTCAGATACAATATGGCGGACAATTGCGGTATTCTCACTCATTTCCTACTTTTCTGTCTAATTTGCAGATCTGCACATGCGCAAAAGGAACGTTTCGTCATTATTCTCCTCTCGTAATCATCATGGCGGTGCTTACAGGTTGTGGTAGAGAGTTAACAAAATAGTGAATTTGATCGTAAATGTGTACTGGTATTATGAATGCTAAATATTGCATTCATAATAGGAAGAGCTCGTTGCCCTAATACGCAAATACACAGTTTTCAGTAAATAAGGTGTTTATTGACTAATATTAACCAAATGACCATATGTTTGTGCAATATCTTGAGTAGACTTGTGAGTATGTTATTAAAATCAATTATTCGATTATTTATAGTTTGATTTTGCCGTTGGCCATCTTCTTATACAAATAATTTTGAGTCAGTTTCTAATTAATGACATTTGCTGTTGTAGATATTTCCTTGAGACATGACTTCCACTACAGCATCAATGGATTCACATAGTTATAATGCAACACCTGTAAATCATGTCTCCACAATGACAATTGGATTGAACAATTCTATTTTACCTTCAGTATCTACTGATGCATCAGAACCAATATTTCTGCAAACTAAAACAGCACAATGGATTGGTGGCTGCTGTGTTTGGGTTGCTTTGTTTCTGACATGCCAGCAAGTGAGACACTTTAAATCAATGGTGAATTGTTTTGACTATAAAGTATTTTTGTTTAGATATATCATCATTTAAGATGGTACACTAATCCAGCAGAACAAAGGTGGATTGTGAGAATTTTATTCATTGTTCCCATATATGGTACATATTCTTGGATTAGTTTGCTCTTCTTCAATTCAGAAAGTTACTATGTGTACTTTTTCACTGTTCGTGACTGTTATGAAGGTAATCTACTTTATTTTATATAATTTTATATACTATCTGTTTCACTTGATTTCCAGCATTTGTGATTTATAACTTTCTGTCATTGTGTTATGAATACCTTGGTGGTGAAGGTAATATTATGTCAGAAATTCGTGGTAAGCCCATAAAATCAAGTTGCATATATGGAACCTGTTGTTTGGAAGGGAAAACATACACAATTGGATTTCTACGTTTCTGCAAACAAGCGACATTACAATTTTGCCTTGTGAAACCATTAATGGCATTTATAATTATATTTCTTCAAATATTTGGGCATTATCATGATGGTGATTGGAGGTGAGAATTATGCATTTATATTGGATTTGTATAAATTGAAATTAATTTTATTTTCTAGTCCAAATGGTGGCTACTTATATACAACCATCATATATAATATCTCAATATCCTTGGCATTGTATGGATTATTTCTGTTTTATTTTGCCACAAGAGATCTATTGACACCATTTGAGCCTGTGTTGAAATTTTGCACTGTTAAGTCAGTTATCTTTTTGTCGTTTTGGCAGGGTAATGCTACTTTCCTAAAATTGTATATAGATTTTGAATAGTTAATTTCTAGGTGTTGGTTTGGCAATGTTGGAAAAAGCTGAAGTGATTTCACCGATTATTGACACTAATGGTACTGGAACGTCGGCCGGTACAGTTTCAGCTGGATATCAAAATTTTCTCATATGTATCGAAATGTTTGCGGCTGCAATAGCCTTACGTTATGCATTCCCCCACCGGGTTTATGTACAAGGATGTATTACTGATTCTCATGGTCGCTCTGTGACAATGCAAAGCATATCCAGTAGCTTGAAGGTTTGCATAAACTACTGAATTTAATACGATTTTTCAACTTTCCTTTTGCCATACAGGAAACTATGAACCCAAGGGATATTATGACAGATGCAATTCATAACTTCCATCCACAGTATCAACAATATACCCAATACAGTTCAGGTAATGTTGTACATATGTTAATCTATTCCTCAAATTATGCATTTTTATTTTTTTGATGTTGTTTTGCATGTTTTCATTCATTTTCAGAAGTTGTATCGCAACTACCTTACGAGAAATTGTAGTTTGTGTCCAATGAAGTATATAATCGGAACATTGGCAGAATTGCATAAACATTGTTGTTTGCCCACTTTCAAGCAGATGTAGTGATATGTATTTAATTATTTGTTAATTCTTTAATAGTTTCAACGATATGCGATAATTTTTTGGCAATGATAATTTAATGTAAATATATGGCACACCTATTGCCACACGTAGTATATGATAGGCAAGTTAATTTATATTATCTGCAGTAATTAGTGTTTACAATAAGACATTTTTCCATAGTAAGTTTTACTATGAAATTATATATTACATTTGTTGTTAGCCTACTTGCAGACACCAGGTGTACCATTAAGTATTTCCTTTACATATTATTTATTATCTGTACAACTAAGTTCTATATTTTTGTACTTATTTGCAGTGGGCATGCTCATAAGAATGCCTTGCATTTTATTTCGTATTATACGTTGCAAGTATTTAATTGTATATATTTTACTTTCATCCATTGATTTCATATAAAAGTTACATATTTGTAGGAGGCACAAATATACGCGGACAAAGAATATCTACGTATGATCCTGACGATCCCATGTCACCAACTGGAGGCAGTGTACCAGCTACATATAACAGTGTGGATTATTCAAATATGGCACCGGTGCCAGGAAAAGTATCTACTATATCTTTAAATTATACTGAAAAAACCATGCTCCTAAGTTCTGACGATGAGAATTGATGACTAATGCGTATTTAGCGACAAGTGCTATTTTTTCTCATTCTTCGAGTACATTCAATTATTACTGAATTTACTGACCCAGTGCTGCTACTGTATTCACTGAAAGCTTGTTTACTGATAAACAGTGAATGTGGTGAGGGTGAAAAGTGATTCCGGCCACGAGAATATCAAATCACATGGCCGTTTTCTGTAACCACGAATTATGACAAAACAAAACTATTATTTTCTATTGGATACGAATAATTGTTGTCAAAGTCTTTGTTAAGTCATGGGCACCCATTTGGGAGATCGGGTACTGGATTTTCGTAACGATGTTGGGTATCACTTTCCTTAAACAGTGCCCAACTAGAAAATCACTGGAGTAACATTTAGGAAAACCAATAATTGTTAACTTTATCATAATATTTATTATAAATTCAACCGCTATTTGCCAGTAATTGCATTTCAACAGCTTTTGCGAGAAACAGAGCGAAGCTCCAGAAGAAAAAAGTACAAATGGAACGCGTAACATGAGAAGAGAGGT
>JARJDZ010004144.1:0-13390 GCA_030264555.1 Aleochara sp. GC000083 | reverse complement strand
TGCTTGGGCTGTAGGAGTAAATCCTAAATATGCTGTTGGTGTATGGGTAGGCAATTCTGATGGAGAAGGTCGCCCTGGACTGGTCGGAGCTCGTACCGCTGGGATGGTTATGTTCGATATATTTAACTCTCTTCCGAGTAGACCATGGTTTAAAAAACCATCAAATGACTTGACCGATGTCTTGATTTGTAAAGAGAGTGGATTCTTAGCTGGCATTAATTGTCCCGAACCATCTGTACAACATAGGTTAATATCTAAAAAAGGAACAGAAGGCATCAATTGCCCATATCATATAATAATTAATGTTTCTGATGATTTGAAATTCCGTGTTTTTGAACATTGTGCTGGTAATAGAGGCATAAAACAAACTTCATGGTTTGTTTTACCTCCTTCATGGGAATGGTACTACAAAGAACAGCATTCTAACTACTTAACGCTCCCACCTTATTCTCCTGAATGTTTGGAAATAGACAATACTAAATCTATGGAATTTATATATCCAATGCCTCATTCAACAATATCCATTCCAAAACAACTAGACGGATCTGATGGTGTCGTTATTTTTGAATTAGCCCATCGTAATCCTCAAACTAAAGTTTTTTGGCATTTAGACCAAACCTATATAGGCGAGACTATTAATTTCCATAAGAAAGAAATTACAACTACAGTAGGGAAACATCGCATTACAGTTGTTGATGAATTGGGGAACTCATTAAGCATGCAATTTTTCATTAAGAAATAGGAAATTTTCTTTTCTATATTTAACATTTCACAAGACAATATCTTCAAATATGTTATTGTTTGGTATTATAATTGTGTGTCTATAAACAAATCATGACTTATGATGTTTTAACATAATTAATAGAATACTGATAAACAAGATATATTACAATGGCATTTATAGACTATTATAGTATTTTAGGGCTTAATAAAAATGCTTCGGCCGATGATATAAAAAAAGCTTATAGAAAATTGGCTAGGAAATATCATCCAGACATGAATCCTAATGATAAGGAAGCTCATCAAAAATTTCAACAAATTAATGAAGCGAATGAAGTGCTGAGTGATCCTGAGAAGAGGAAGAAGTACGATGAATATGGTGAGAATTGGAAACATGCGGATGAATATGCAAAGGCTAAGCAACAGCAGGCTCAAAATGGGGGATTTGCAGGATTTGGAGGATTCAATAATCCTGGAGGGGGAACATATAGTTATAGCTTTTCTGGTGATGATGGTGAGTTTTCTGATTTTTTTGAATCTCTTTTTGGCAGAGCTGGTGCTCAACGAGGTAGAGCTTCACAAAGGGCATATAAAGGTCAAGATTATAGCGCTGAGCTACACCTCAGCTTAAGAGATGCTGCAACAACTCATAAACAAACGTTAGCTGTTAATGGTAAAAATATCCGAATAACAATTCCAGCTGGAGTGTCTGATGGACAAGTGATTCGACTACCCAAACAGGGAGGTAAAGGAACGACTGATGGAGCTGAGGGTGATTTATATGTTACTTTTGTTATTTCGGACGATCCGCAGTTTAAAAGACTTGGAAACGATTTATATTCTACTACACATATTGACTTGTACACTGCTATTTTAGGCGGAGATGTAATGGTTGATACTCTTAATGGAAAAGTTAAATTAAAGATAAAACCTGGCACTCAAAATGGGACTAAAGTTAGACTAAAAGGTAAAGGATTTCCTGTCTATAAAAAAGAGGGTCAATTTGGTGATTTGTATGTTACTTATACGATAGATATACCAACTAAGCTTACTGCTGATCAAAAATTGCTATTTGAACAACTAGCTAAGTCACAATCTAATATTTAAGGAAATGGAAAAGAAATTTTTTATAATTAAAAATTTATATACTAATTCTCGAATAGAGCCTTCTTTTATTCAACTGCTGGAAGAGGAGGGATTGGTTAACTTGCAAATGGTTGATGGGGAGAGTTGTGTGCAGGAATCGGAACTTCAGAACATTGAGCAATTTGCTCGTTGGTATTACGATTTATCAATAAACATCGAGGGTATTGATGTTATTCACAATCTTCTTCATAAAATAAACTATATGGAAAAAGAGCTTTCTGAAATGCGGAAGCTTATAAACAATTATAAAACAGGAATAGAAGATGTCGATCTCTAATTAGAAATAATATAAAAAGCACCTCTTAATAAAAAAATTAAGAGGTGCTTTTTATATTGAATAGTTTAATCTTATTTTAAATTTTTGTTTCAGGTTGTCCAGTATTTATTGATTTTTTAGCTTTTTCACTAAGTTCTGGATAGGCTATACGGGCATGATAAATTGTTGTCAGTTTTTCTTTAAAAATACCTTTTGCTATTTCTATATCTTTAAATGTTATGGGCGAATTCTGTAGCAATTTATCATTTACTTGATTGTCTATTAGCCTTTCAACGAGTTCTGAAATACTTTCTTCTGTATATTCTTTTAAACTTCGAGATGCTGCTTCAACTGTGTCAGCCATCATCAATATAGCAGTTTCTTTGCTGAATGGATTTGGTCCAGGATATGTGAAATCTGACAAATCGACATCTTCATCGGGATGTTCATTTTTATATGAATTATAAAAATATTTTACAATACCTCTTCCGTGGTGCGTAGCAATAAAGTCAATAATTTGTTGTGGTAAATTTTCTTTTTTCGCCATTTTAATTCCTTCAGCAACATGAGCTATTATTATTTGAGCACTTTCTTTATATGTTAAGTTTCTATGGGGGTTTACTCCTGGTGCTTGATTTTCGGTGAAATAAGCAGGATTTTTCATCTTTCCGATATCGTGATACAGAGCTCCTGTTCTCACTAATGGAGCATTTGCTCCGATGCGAATAGCAACTGCTGATGCTAGATTAGAGACTTGCATAGAATGTTGAAAGGTGCCAGGTGCGACTTCGGATAGTTTTTGTAGTAAAGGTTTATTTGTATTAGATAATTCAATCATACTAACTCCTGATATAAACCCAAATGCTTTTTCGCATATATATACTAAAAGGTATACAAACATTAGGAAAATAAAGTTTATTGCGAAATAAAGAAACATGAGTGGATCTATCTGATTTATATCGCCCTTAACAGCAAAGGTTATTCCTAAATAAATAACGATATATGCTGATAGAATAAAGAATGAGGAGCGAATGAGTTGTGAGCGTTCTGAAAGATCTCTTAAGCTAAAAATACACATAAAACCTACTGGAATTTGAAGCATTAAAAATTCTTGTGGAAAGGGTGCTATTAATGAACAAATTAATATTATAATAATATGCGATGTTATGGCTGTTCTTGAATCGATAAAAGTTCGAATCATGATTGTCGATATTGCATATGGTATTATATAAACATTAAAGCCTAATTTTATAAAAATACTAGTTAGAACACAAAAACTAACAATCATTAGAAGCATAAAAACCACATTACGCTTATTATGATATTCTTTTGGTCGAAAGAATAGCAAATAGGTCATAAAAGCAAAGATAAAAGCTGATATTAAAATAGTATCACCCAATATCATTAAGCTTTGCTTTGTTGCAGAACCTTGTGTTTGTTCTTTCTTTTTTTGTAAAGAATTTAATATATCTACTGTTTTAGCTGTTACAATTTCACCTCTGTCTATTATTTTTTGACCTGCTTGCACATTTCCTTCTGCAAAGGGTATCTTAGCAAGTAAATCATCTTTTGCTTTTTGCGACAGATCGCTGTTAAATAAAACATTATCATATAAATATTCATTTAGATCGAGCGATTGTATTGTGCTAATGTTTAATGACTTAGGCAAATCTTTGATTATTTTTTCATAGGCTTGTTTAGTCGTATAAAAATCTGAGACATTTTTTACAATTGCATAGTTATCGGTATCAACTAGATACAACTTTTCAGTTGCTACATTCCCATGTTTTTTATAGTCTTCAACAGAGATTGTACCCTTACTATATATATCTTTTATTTTTCCACGTATATAATTTTTATACTCTTCATTCAAATGCCTTTCTTGAGCCTCATTTGCGAATGCACTCAGCACCTTATCGACTATTGTTTTATTTATCGCATAATATGGTATGTAATTATTTAGTATACTATCTCTTTCTCTATCTAATTGTGCTTCTGGCTTGTAAATAGGAAAATCGTATGGTGCAGTTACTAAACCATAACGCCATGGTTTGCCTTCACTCTCATCATAGCTTATATTTGATTCACGAGGGAAGAAAAATATAATAAGGATTATGGCTAAAATAAAAAATATAGGGGTAGGTATTGTTAACTTTTTCTTGGATAATTTCATTTATTGACTTTGTTTTTAACCTTAAAATCTATTATTTATAATTATTGGTTTAATAAAAAATTAAGATTGTCTTCTGAATTTAGCTCTTGGGGCTCTTTTCCTTGTTTGAAAATTCTTGCAGAACGTTTCCCTATTAGTTTTAAACTCATCCCATCCAAGCATAACATAGTTGATTCGCGTAAGCCAACAACATATATTTCTGAATTTGCAACTAAAAACTCGTTAATTCTCATTTCTCGAGTTTCTCCTCCATGATTTTCTGGATGAGTGTCTAAATAGTGAGGGTTTATTTGGAATGGTACAAGATTAAGGGTCTTGAAGCTTTTTGGTTCTACAATTGGCATATCGTTGGTTGTACGTAATGTTGGGCATGCTATGTTTGAGCCTGCACTCCAACCAACATAAGGAGTTCCGTTTTTTACTTTGCTCGTTATTAGCTCTAGAATATTCTCTTCATATAGACGCTCTACAAGTTTCCAAGTATTTCCGCCGCCAACCATTATTGCACTTGCATTCTTTATTGCATCCTCCTTATCTTTTAATGTATGAATGCCTACTACATTGAGACCGACTTTATTTAAGCTATTGTTTACCTTACTTGTATATTCGTCGTA
This sequence comes from Aleochara sp. GC000083, assembly GCA_030264555.1. Taxonomy (NCBI): domain Eukaryota; kingdom Metazoa; phylum Arthropoda; class Insecta; order Coleoptera; family Staphylinidae; genus Aleochara; species Aleochara sp. GC000083. The sequence goes on along the minus strand of JARJDZ010004144.1, from coordinate 8,481 downwards.
CGAAAATGTTACTGCAGCATAGGGTATAAATATTATATTTGAATTTGCTCCATTTGTCAAAAAAGATTGTATCATGCTTCGAGAATATCCTAAATAAGATTCTCCTGGATTTGTTGAATTACTCAATAATAATAATTTCATAATACGAGTGATTAATGTTATTTATAACAAACAAATTTACAATAAATAGTATAATATAAATACTCTATCTTGTAAAGATTTAAATATCTGTTTATTATTGATGGAATTAAGTAATTTCCTAAAATCGTTTATTATATAACTAATTTAGTATTTTTGTAACTATTCTAATTTAATAATTTAAATAGTTTATGGTAAAGCATATTGTTATTTGGAAGTTAAAAGAGGAGGCTGCTGGTGGTTCTAAAGCTCAAAATGCCTTGATTATGAAAGAAAAGTTAGAGGCTTTAAATGGGCAGATTGATGGACTCATACATCTTGAAGTGGGTATTAATTTTTTGCCTGGAAATTACGATGTTGTACTCTATTCTACAATGGAATCGCGTAATACGCTAGATTTTTATCAAAATCATCCAAAACATCAAGCTTTACTTCCTATCATCAAAGAATTTGTTGAAGATAGAAAAGCGATTGATTACGAAATATAGATTTATTCTTTCAGAATATAAAAGACAACTAAATGACTAACATAATACAAGACATCCGAAAACGTTGTCGGATGGCGATGAATGGTATCACATCTGCCAATATGCGCCAATATGGGCTTAACTATAAACTAAACTTTGGGGTGTCGATTCCTCAAATACGAGAAATAGCTAAACGCTACGAAGCGAATAAAGATATTGCTGAAACATTATGGGCTGATGGCACTAGAGAGTTAAAAATACTAGCTACACTTTTATATCCACTTTCTGAGTTTGATGAAAATACTGCTAACTTATGGGCACAAAAAATTATTAATCAAGAGATTAGAGAACAGCTATGTTTAAACCTCCTTCAAAATCTGTCTTTTGCAAAACATTTAGCCCTTGCTTGGTCTAATAATGAAGAAGCCGACCTTAGGACTACTGGCTATTGGTTGGCTAGTCGCTGTTTTATTATAAATAAAATAGACTCAGAAATTCCAGTTAAAGAATTTAATTACATTTTGTCTGATGTTATGGACAATAGTAATATTAGTCTTAGGAATGCAGCAAATTTATTACTGAAAAATTTAGGGAAGCAGGGAGCAGGTCAGGCTCAAGATATTTTATTACTACTAAAGGACTTAAAGTATTCTGACGATTTGATATATCAAGAGATTTACGATAGCTTACAATTTGAATTTGAATATCATCATAATGGTTAATCTACAATATATAGCGGACTTCTTTGAATGCATATTTTCGTAGATTATGTTCTTCATCCTCTAAAATCAATAAACCCGTATCTTCAATATCTATTATTCTGGCATAAAAGCTTTCAACATCTGTTTGATATAAGTAAAAATCTTTTTTCCTAAAAAGGCTTTTTTTGTATTCGGAACGAATTGTGTCCTTTAATAAGGGTAGTTTTATATAATAGGAAGCTATTTCGTTTAATATCTGTTTCAATAGAATATCAATGTCAAAATCTTTTCCTAGTATCGTTTTTAATGAAATGGGGTTAGGCGAATTTCCTAAAAATTGAGTTTGATTTACATTTAAACCAACTCCAACAATTGTATGCTTTAAACAATCTCCTATTAATGTGTTCTCTATTAATATTCCCGCTATTTTTTTGTTTTCCCAATAAATGTCATTTGGCCATTTAATTGTAATCGATGTTGTATATGTGTCTAATACCTTTTTTATTGCTAATGAAATTAATTGAGACAATATAAATTGATCTATGGCTTGCACACTATTCGGAGAAAGTAACAAACTAAATAGTAAATTTGATTGAGGTTCTGATTCCCAAGTGTTCCCTCGCTGTCCTCTTCCTCCTGATTGAAAATCTGTTACAATAACTGTTCCTTCAGGTAAGTCCTCATTTTTTAGAATTTGATCCTTTAAATATGTATTGGTTGAAGTTATAGACTCAAAATGTTTTATTTTAAAATTAATCATTTGTTTTATATTTTTTTTGCATAAATCGCTGTATTTTAGCCTATTTATTGATTACCTCATCTACCGAACACAATATTATTCAATGCTTAAATCCCTCATCAAGCATACATTCTTTAAGACAAATCATATTTCAATATTTTTTTATTATACTCTTGTATAATAGCAAGGTTTTCTTAGTATTCTTATTTTACATTTATTTTAAAGTAAAACAAAATTTACCTAATTCTTTAATATTCATTATTCTGTTCTTTTTTAGTCTAATGAAGCCCAAAAAGCATCGACAATATGATTTATCGAATGTTCTGTTATATTTATCGATATAATATCGAATCTTATCGGTTTATCTATTTCGTATTTATTGATATAAGCATCGGCAACTTGAATTATTCTTTTTATTTTAGATGGGGTTACTGAATCTTCGGGATATCCCCACTTTTCGTTTTTTCTTGTTTTAACTTCTAAAAAAACAACGAAATCGGAATTAGAGGCTATGATATCTATTTCACATCGATTGGATCTCCAATTACGATGTAGTATGCAGTAGCTATTTTTCTTCAAATAATCAACGGCAATATCTTCTCCACTAATTCCGATTTCGTTATGTAGTGCCATTTATTTATTCTTTACATTTTCCATATTTACAAATATAGAAAATTGAAAAGAACAAATACATCTGCTTAACTTTTATTGTAATCCATATTTCTTAGTTCTTGCGTCCTTAATAATACCTTTCCAATTTAGTCCGAAACCAAAATTATAGATATTACCTTCAGTATCTTTATGACATTCCATATCAAAAGGTACATCTTCAAATTGTTTTTCTACTGTCGACATATTTGCTGGCATTTGCATAGGCAATAGACCTGATGGCTCGTGCTTACCCGAAACAATGTCTAAAACAGGTTGCTCGGTTACACTAAACCTCACTATAATGGCATCGACTTTGTCTTCAAACTCATTAAAAACCATACCTCGCGATACGTTTGCAACAACAATAACAGGCTTATCGCCCATCATTGAGCGAGTGTCTAAAATAGACTTTAAGTCCATCGTGTTAGTTGCTGTTACAGTTTTGCCTTTGTAGGATCTGTTTTTTATTGTAGGGTCTACTACAGGGTCGCCTGCTGCAATACTTTGGTCTCTCGCATCTGTAGCTGTATAACTCCCATATTGAAGCGTTATAGGTACGTATCCATTCCCTCCTGTTTTTCTATCATCTTTGTCATATCCTCCTCCGTCGTTATTGCTATATGGACTTGAGACAAAAACAATAGCAAAATCAGCTTTATCTGGATTATCTGTTACATTGTAATATTTTTTTAAAAGTTCCACATCTATTGGTAAGCCAAAGCGTGGTTGAGACCAATCATTCCACCAACTTCTCTCTGCTGGAAAATACATTTTTGGCACATATACTGTTTTCTTTTCTTTTATAGGCAAAACATTATTTTTGTTCTTTAACAGTACAATGGATTTTAATTGAGCCTCGTAACCAGCCTTCATAAATTCTGGATTACCTACAATCTTTGCGCTTTCATCCGAATCTAGATAAGGGTTTTCAAACAAGCCTAATCTAAATATATTTTTCAATAAACGAACAGCCGATTGTTCAAATCGGTTTCTTATAAATGACTCTCCATGCTCCTTCACTCCCATTTTATAAGCGTCTAAAATTGGTGCCTTTTCATTATTTCCACCAAACTGATCTATTCCTGCCATCAGGGCTAAATAGTGTCTTTCTGCTACAGTCAAAGATTCTGCTCCCCAAGGTTTCCCCGCAAAATCGCCTGGAGTTTTGCCTTCGTCCATTGTTATTAACCAGTCTGTACAAACCACTCCATCATATTTGTATTTTTCTCGTAACAAATCTGTTACGATATATTTGCTATATCCATTTGCGTAGTTTGTTCCGTCTTTTGCTTGATTATATGATATTGTGTAATAAGGCATTACAGCTGAAGCCATTTTAGTTTTTCCATCTAATTTGAAAGCACCTTCGGTAAATGGTTTTAAATGAGTGTCGAAATTTTTCCCAGGATATACGGCAAACTTACCAAAAGCCCAATGTCCATCTCGCCCACCTTCTTCAGGACCTCCGCTAGGCCAATGCTTAACCATTGCATTTACGCTTTTGTAACCCCAACCATTGTTTATTTCATAGTCACCTTCAGATGTTTGAAACCCATCAATATATGCTCTAGCCATGTCCGTAGCTAATTTAGGACTTTCTCCGAAAGTCATTGATGACCGATACCATCTTGGCTCTGTTGCTAAATCGACTTGAGGCGAAAGAGCCGTTGTTATTCCTAATGCTCTATATTCTTCTGCCGCAATTTCACCAAAATGCTTAACTAGAGCAGGATCGAATGTTGCCGCCATACCTAGTCCATCGGGCCATACCGATATCTCGCCTCCAGCACCAGCATTAAATTCTGCAACTGTAGACCCTGCAACTTGTCCTGAATGTCGAGGGTCAGAGCTTGTGTTTCCTGGAATACCCAAACCTAAACCTTCTACATATGCTTGCATAGTATTGTTCCATTTAGCCGCAACTTCTGGACTTTTTACTCCAACAATAAGAACATGTCTTAAGTTGTCATTTTTCAAAAATAGTTTCTGATTATCGGATAAATCCCATGCATTAGCTCCACTTTCGGCAAAGCTTTTTCCATTATATGTGCCTGACCCAAATCCACTTGGGTTTGCTGGAATGGCTTGGTGAACACTATAGAGCATTAATCCAGCAATTTCATCAATTGTCATTTTTTTTGCTAAGTCTTTAGCTCGTTCGTCAACTGGTAGACGCCAATCCTCGTAGGGATCTAATTTCCCATTTCGATTTAAATCTTTAAACTTAAGCCCATCTATCGTTATTATTTTAACTCCAGATGAGGGAGAATATCCCAAGGTAGCTCCTCGTTTGTTATGCACTATTTCATAGTTCTTTTGCGCATAACTAATTGCTGTTGAGAAGAGTGATACCATAAGTACACTCAAGAGTATTTTTTTCATGCCACTAAATTAAAATTATGTTATATGTTTTATAAGTATTTGTTTAAGCTAACGAATATACAATAAAAAGGGATAGGTGAATAACAATAAAAGCGTAAAAATGACACTCCGTGTTACATAACACATTTTCAGCTCCCTTACTATTTGATATATGTCAGTTCATAGCAATATTCATTAAGATAATAGTTTTATCGTTTAGTCTTGTTCTATTTTATAACAAAAAGTGTTAGTTTTGCAATTATCATAAAAGTCTTAATCAAGAAAATGGCAAAGTATAAACGAATCCTCCTAAAACTAAGTGGCGAATCTTTGGCAGGTAGTAAACAACATGGCATTGATAGTAAGCGCTTATCTGACTATGCTGAACAAATAAAAGAGATAGCCCAAATGGGTATACAGGTGGCTATAGTTATTGGGGGTGGAAATATTTTTAGAGGTCTTAGTGGCGAAACCCAAGGATACGACAGAGTAAAGGGCGATCAGATGGGTATGCTCGCTACTGTGATAAACAGCTTAGCCCTAAGTTCGGCTTTAACTGCAGTTGGTCAGAAGACACGAGTTTTTACCGCAATCAACATGGAGCCTATTGGCGAATTTTATTCTAAATGGAAAGCTATTGAGTCTCTTGAAAAAGGAGAAGTTGTTATATTATCATGCGGAACTGGCAATCCTTTTTTCACTACAGACACAGGTTCTGCTTTACGAGGTATTGAGATTGAGGCTGATGTTATGTTAAAAGGGACACGTGTTGATGGGATTTATACTGCTGATCCAGAAAAAGATCCTAATGCAACGAAATTTGAAACAATTTCTTATGATGATATTTATAGCCAAGGACTTAAGGTTATGGATTTGACTGCAACAACTATGTGCCAAGAAAATAATTTTCCTATTGTTGTTTTCGATATGGACACAAATGGTAACTTGATGAAGTTAATGAAGGGGGAGAATATTGGAACTTATGTTCATGCTTAATAAAAAACAAAACTTGTATAATAACATTATAGTTTAATAAAAATTGTCCTTATGACAAATAGTATTGCAGATTTTAAACAAAATGCAGAGGCTAAAATGCAAGCTGCGGTTGAATTTTTAGAAGAGACATTGGCTCATATTCGTGCAGGGAAGGCAAACCCTCGCATATTAGATGGCTTGAAGTTAGATTATTATGGCAGTATTACGCCCCTTAGTGGTGTAGCATCTATCAATACTCCTGATGCTCGTACTATAATAATTCAGCCTTGGGAGAAAGCTATGCTTCCTGAAATAGAAAAAATAATAATAAATTCGGATTTAGGTTTAAATCCTGATAACAATGGAGAAACAATTAGATTGTCAATTCCTCCATTAACAGAAGAAAGGCGAAAAATTTTAGCGAAACAGGCTAAACAGGAAGCTGAAGACGCTAAAATTAGCGTTAGAAATGCTCGACGTGATGCTATTGATGCTGTGAAAAAATCTGTAAAAGATGGTGTTCCTGAAGATTTGGCTAAAGATGCAGAAAATGCTATTCAAAAAATACATGATGTGTATATAAAACAAATTGATGAATTATATGCTGCTAAAGAGGCAGAAATCATGACTGTTTAATAGGAATATTGAATTTCACATAAAAAAGATTGCCTAGAGTAAAGATGTCGAAACATAGCTTCGTTTCTTTGCTCTTTGTTTGTTTTATCGTGAAATATATTATAATACATGCTGTAATTTTCACTTTGAGATTAATTAAATTAAGTTTATGATGCTGTGAACAAAAATAAGATTTATCAATGAAAGGATTAGTTATCAAAAACACAGGGAGCTGGTATTCTGTACGTACAGAAAATCTTCAGGATATTCATTGTAAAATAAAAGGGAACTTCCGCCTGAAAGATATTAAAAGCACTAATCCTATCGCTGTAGGAGATAAGGTTTCTTTTTTAATGAACGATGATGGTACAGGTGTAATTACTGAAATAGAGGAGAGAAAGAACTACATTATACGGCGCTCATCGAACTTGTCGAAACAATCGCACATTATAGCAGCTAATATTGATTTATGCCTTTTAGTTGTCACTATTGCTCACCCAATAACAACGACGACATTTATTGATCGTTTTTTAGCATCTGCTGAAGCATATAGAATACCAGTGCATCTTGTTTTTAATAAATTGATCTTTTAGATTGTGATGATGTTGAATATATTGAAGCCCTTATTCATTTATACACGTATATAGGTTATAAGTGTCATAAAATATCTGCACAGCAAAATATTGGATTAGAAGACATAAAAAAAATTATTCAGCATAAAATAGTCTTAATTTCGGGGCATTCAGGAGTTGGAAAATCAACTTTAATAAACTCTCTTATTCCTAATAGTTCATTAAAAACTGGAAATATATCCAACCATCATGGAAAAGGGATGCACACTACAACTTTTTCAGAAATGATAGAATTGCCTAATGGGGGGTTTATTATTGATACTCCAGGCATTAAAGGGTTTGGTACAATTGATATGCAAAGAGAAGAAATTGGACATTACTTCCCTGAAATTTTTAAGTTTTCACACAATTGTCGTTTTAATAATTGTATGCATATTAACGAACCTGGCTGTGCTGTTTTATCAGCTCTTGAGAAACATCAAATTAGTGCAAGCAGATATAAATCATACCTTAGTATATTAGAGGATTCTGATGCTGAAAAATACCGAAAATAGACGAATGTTCCTTAATTTAAAATTCAATAAAAAGGCGTTCTGCATCTTTTTATTTATATTTGTTATAGAAGTTATTATTGCTCTTTTTATAAACGACAACTACATAAGACCTTATGGGGGGGATGTATTAGTAGTGATTATGATATATTATTTTTGCAAGTCATTTATCCAAACTAAACCCATTTATATTGTTGTTGGCAGTTTGTTGTTTGCCTATGCAACTGAACTTGGACAATGTTTTAATATAGTATCTAGACTTAATTTACAAGACAATACGATTTTACGCACAGTTATAGGGACCACTTTTAGTTGGGGCGATATAATATGTTACACAATTGGAGCCGTGATTTGTATATTAATAGAGAATTATGTACAAAAACATAAAAACAAGAGTTTGAATATAAAAGAAGACTAGATTTCTTTATTTAATGTTCCGAAAACTAATAATATGGATTTTTTTTCAGCACATAATTTAATTTTACTTTTTCAGGTTATTTATGTATTAACTGCAATAGGTACAGTTATTGTTGTTATTTCTGAAAATAGGAATCCACTCAAAACTATATCGTGGGTACTTGTTTTACTTTTATTACCTCTAGTTGGTTTAATTGTTTATTATTTTTTTGGAGAAGATCACCGAAAGCAAAGGCTTATATCTCGGAAAATGCATAAGAAATTAAATCGTAGAGCTTTATACAAAGATGATCT
>JARJDZ010004142.1:0-67751 GCA_030264555.1 Aleochara sp. GC000083 | reverse complement strand
CTGCAGCAAAATGTCGACCGCTGCCTAAAGTTCCTCCATCATGTAATGGCTTAGAGTCGCCATACTCGCAGATTCTGCAAAAATAAAAATTATAAGACATGTGTTCACATATTGAACGTACAAGATTAAACTATTTATAAAATACCTTAATATTGCAGCAAAATGTCCAATGCTGCCCAAACTCCCATTGCATATTAATGGCGACTCCCGCCATACTAGCCGATTCTACAAAAATAAAAGTAATAAGACATGTGCTCACATATTGAATGTACAAGATTAAATGGTTTACAAAATACCTTAATAATTGTAGCGAAATGTCCAACGCTGGCTGAAGTTGCTCCTATATCCAATGGCGTTTCCAGCCATACTCGCAGATTCTTCTAAAATAAAAAGACATGTGTTCACATATTGAATGTACTAGATTAAATAGTTCACAAAATACCTTAATACTTGCAGCGAAATGTCCAACGCCGACTAAAGTTGCTCCAATAGTGGCTCCATCCATACTAGCAGATTCTTCAAAAATGAAAAGTAACAAGACATATGTTCACATATTCAATGTACAAGATTAAATTGTTTACAAAATACCTTGATAATTGCTGCAAAAGTCCAACACAAGCAGAACATGTTCCACATGTAATGGCATAATGAATCCAATGCTACTTAATGTAGCTGCAACATGCAAATTCAACTCTTGCCATACTCACAGATTCTGCAAAAATAATAAAATATCAGTTCACACATTGAATGCACAACAAAGTTGCATACAAAACACTTGAATAATTGTAGTGAAGCATAATGCCAAAAGTTTCCCAAAATACCTCAGGAACCTGCAACTGTTTTGCAACTTTGAGAGACTGCTTTCACACATTCCAACACATCATCAAGCCCACTACAATGCTGGCAAATTCTGTAACAATCAAAAATAATGAGACATTGTTCACATACCATAGAGGAATAATTATACAATACAATTAGCATCTACAAAATGAACATCTATTGGTTTCAATCCCAGGCTCAAAATGCTTGAAGGTTCTGTAACAAGAAATATAATGAAATGTTTGTTCATCTATTATGATCCTAGAAATGAATTGTTCATTAACTACCAAGAAAACATGCAGCATGCACTTTTGGCTGATGGTTTCATAATATGCACCGCTATATAAAGTTTCTCAAATGTGTAGTGAAGACTCCAACAATAAATTATTTAATAATAAAGCCAATTTATGAGATATTTGTTGAATTATTCTAGTTACAGACATAAACTGAACATTGTAACCTGAAAAAAAAAGAAAATGGCGCAGTTTCAACATGTCAACTTGAACCACAGTCGTACCCCGATTCACGAGGGAGGGAATAAACTGTTCCTTTACTCTCGCGGTTTGAGACTTGGCTAAGTAATGATCAGAAAACCAATTCACAGCGAACCGACTATACAACTAAGGGAGTAATGTGTGACTTTTGGATCGATCTGTCTGAAATCTACGAAATCTCTATTTGCTTACACGCTCACAAATCTCTTGTTTGCCAGATGTCAAATTGTGCGCCCTCTTGTGGTTAAATTTTGTAGGGGGAATAATGTACGTTATTACTCCCTGATAAGTCGGGCAATTGTATTGCTTGTTTTGCTTTTTATTATTGCATTTGCTCAGGCAATAGGTAGAAGACTCGTGAAATTATTGTGTTAAAATGAATGCGCCACCAACTTTCGAATCGTTTTTGTTATATGATGGAGAAAAGAAGTGAGTACAATTAATCAGCAACTGTATTTAAACAGATGAATTGAATTATAACCTATATTTAGGATTTTACGAGAACAGGACACCAAAGTAACCAATGCTGCTATATTCACTGTTAATAAGGAGGATCATACATTGGGAAATATGATCAGAAAGTAAGTATATCAAGGCAGTTACTATTACAGTGCATCAGTTGTTGAAGGTTTAATAATATAGTATATTAACTCAATTACTTTACAGTCAACTATTGAAAGATCCCAGTGTGCTTTTCGCTGGATACAAAGTACCACATCCACTAGAGCATAAATTTGTAATAAGAATTCAAACAACATCAGATCATTCTCCCCAGGATGCCCTAATGAATGCTATTACTGATTTAATTGCTGAGCTATGTTTGTTCCAAGAACGTTTTAGTGAGGCAATTAAAGAGAAGAAAGAAGGTTTAGATTAAGTATCATAAGAGATTTAAATTGTTCTTAATCAAATAAAGCAGAAATATCTTTGCTATTTGTGGAATTTATCTTCAAATTATATTCAAATTCTTTACCAATAAAACAGTTTTGACAATAAGTTAATAATATTATAACAAGTAATTGGACTACATTTAATTATAATCAATATGTTTCTTCCTCTGGGCAGTCATTTGTATCATGACCAAAAACTGAAAACAAGAAATATGTGATTACATTGTCTTTTACTTTGTAAATTGGCTTGCCTCACCTTCACATATTTCACAATAAGGACGCGGTGGTGGTTTTACTTTCTTTCGATCTGGCGGTGGTGGCATATCATCATCAGCTTGTGTAGGGCAATCTTCTGTTTCATGCAAGTCAAACTCTTCACATATATCACAATACAGTCGAGGTGCAATTTTTTTTTCACTAAATCCAATCCTATTAAATTATCGAAAAGTATTAATAAAATCATATAAGTGATATTAATGGCAAATTAGATTTATACCGAACAACTGAAGTGGATTTAAGATTTTTGCGATTTGAACTGTATAAGCCTAACGTAATTATACATATCTATACATACAATTTTAATTCGTCGGCAGCTGCGGGACTATATCCACTTTCTAATATTTCTATTCGCGACTTTTGTTCCTCATGCTTTCTTTGCATATCAGCGATAATGGATTGTAGAAACTGTATTTCACCCTCAGCTTGAAGTTTTTCTTCCAGGAGCTGCTTATAAGCAATCGAATTCAACGTATTATTGTTGTTCATCTACATGTTTAGAATAAAAAGAAAAGCAAACATGCGGTATTAATGAAATAAAGCAACTAAATAAACATGTGTTAAATAAAGTAGTTAATTGCTTACAAAATTTGAAAGAATTAATGATATAGCTTATAAATGCCTTTTCTCTGGACTGATGCTTCTGACATGTTGTTCAAGTAATAATAATTATATATAATTACAATACCAATTAGAAATAAATTGATAAAAACTATTACCAACATGCAAATAACCAGTCCATGAGAAAGTATCTAATCTATTCACACTTACAGTTTCATCAGACATTTGAACGTTGGTAACTTTCTTTCCATTGTCTTCTTTACTCTTAAGAGCTTCTTGAAACACTGTAATTTCAGTCTGTTGTTCGGAAATTCTTTTGTTGGCTTCTTGCAGTTTTTCATTATACATATTTATTGTCTGTTCTAAATCAAATATTTTATCTTTGTTATCATGTACATTTTGAGTCTGCAATTCGGCAATGATTTTTTTTAATGACTCATCAGCACATATTTCTTTAGTATTCAGAAGTTCTTTCATGTGTTCTTCAGTAATCTTCAGGACTTTTAGCAATTTATCATATAATAAATGTTGTTTCTGGTAATTATCCATCTCGCCGAGGTTAGTTGCATGAATTTGTTGAAGCTGTGCCACCTGAGTTTGAAGATTTGTATTGCATTGGTTTAGTTCTTCCCTTGAACTGCTAACTATTTGCAATTGTTCTTGCAATTTTGCAATTTCCTCATTTTTACTTAATAAATTATAATTGACATCTTTATCCTCTTGTTCCTTCGAAAGTAACACTGCTTCCAACTTCTTAGTATGCTCAAGTTTATCTTCAAGCTCTTTTTGAATTTTCATTTCATTATTTTTGGATGTTTGTAGTTGTAATGTTATAGATTCAATAGACTTGTGTACTTCATCAAGTTTACTTTCCAAACTTGCAATTTTGTTATTTTTCTCTAATAGCGCACTTTCGATTTTAAGAGCTTCTTGTAATTCATGATCTTTTTCTTGTAATTTAGATGTAATTTCTTGATTTTTCGCGTTTAATTTGGAAAATTCTGCTTGGAGATTATCCAATAACTGTTTATTATTGTCGCCATCAATCCGCAATTCTTCAGAATGTTTCTTTATTTCAATGTTAACTTGTTTCAATTGGCTGATTTCGAGATCTTTTTCAGCACTAAGAGCGTCTTTTGTGCTTGCATGTTTTTCGATTTCTTCAATGCGTCCGAGTAACTCTTTAACTGTCGCTTCTTTATCCGCCAGAGCACTTTTATTCGAAGCCTGTTCCTCCTCAATTTGCTTTTGCAGTAATATAACAGCATTTTGGCTTTCAGAACTTTGTATTTGCAATGATTGCATTAGATTTTGAAGTTCTTCCTTACTTAACTCAGCTTCATGGCGGAGTTTTTGTATTTCATTAGAAGCCTCATCGAGTTTTAATTGTAATTCTTTAGCAATTCGAGAATTCTCGCCAAGAGTAGTTTCAATTTCAAACTTCGTTTTAACTTCTTTATCAAGTTCTTGTTTGTAGCTCTCAATTGTCTTTTCATGTTCCATTATATTCAGTTTTCCGATTTCCAAATCATTCCTTAATTGTGCAATGGTCTTATTCAAATTATTAATTGTATTTATGTCTGCGTCTGATGATTCTTTACTTTGGGTTTGCATTTGAACAATAGTCGCTTCCAAATCAGATTTTTGTAAAATAAAGTTTTCTTGATTATTGGCTATTTTAATGTGTGCTTCTTGTAATGCATGTTCTAATTCCTTAATTTTTTCATCAAATTGATTTTTGGATACTTCAAATTCAGCTTGCTTATTTTGTAATTCCCTGTTTAAGATTTCTAACTTACTACTTTCCTCACCACTAGACCCAATCAATTGTTGTATTTCACCTTCCATTTTTTCCTTAACTTTCATTGCCTCAATTAATTTCTCCTCTAATTGTTGTGCATTTCTTTGTGCATCTCCAAGCTTCAGTTCCAGATCAGCTTCCTTTACTTTTTCTTGTTGGATATTATTGAGTTCAGTTTGCAATCTTTGTTGTAATTGTTCAAATTCAGTCTTTCCTTTCTCTACATTTTGGCAACTTTTAATTAATTCATCTTCATTCGCTTTCAATTTGTTGCACAAATTTTCCACCTCATCGATTTTCTTTTGTAACTCAACTTTAGTAATATTCAGTTCTTCACTTACTTGCAAGCATTGCAAATTGCTGGATTCGATTTGTTTCTTATTATTTTCTAATTGAGTCTGTAAATCTTCCTTCAGTTTATTGTTTGCAGCAGCTGACTCTTCCAAAAGTTGCTTCAACTTTGTTAATTCCATTATTGACTTTTCTTCTTCCATATTTACATTTTCGGTCTCTTTAATCTGTGATTCTAGATTTTGTTGTGTTTTTGCTAAAACCTCCTCCAATTTTTTCATATCACTTGCTTGTGATTTGACCAATTCATGTTGGGTCTCAAGCTCCAAAATTTTTGCGCTCATTTCCATCTTTATTTTGTCAAGTTCTTTACGCAATGTTTGCTCAGCCAAATTTGTATCATATTTGTATTTTTCGTAATCTCTTTTAGTATCCTCCAAAACAGTTCTTGTTTCTTCATAGTTTACTGTAAGTGTTTTTAATTCATCATTCTTAATATTAATATCAGTAGAATATTTGGCACGGAGTTCTTCAATCTCTTTGTTTAGTTTGAAAGCAGTGACTTCATGTTCGGAATTAAGTTTCGTAATTTGTTTATTCAACTCCTCGATTTGTTTCAAAGATATTTCTTGATGCTCCTTCAAGGCACTATTGGCATCTTCTAACTGAGCCTGTAAAGTTTGAACTAATTCTAAAATCAAATATATAAGCCACAAAGATATTTCAACATGCAGTTTCATTTTACCAATTGATTTCGATTCTTCATTTTCCAACGTACTGCGTTTCTCAACCGCATGTTCCAATTCAACCTTGATGCTTTCATTTTCCTCTTGGAGTTTCAACAAATCTTCTTTAAGCGTTGACGAGTTTTGCGTTTCAAGATTCACTTGCCTCTGCAGCTGATCAATTTGTGTTTCCAATTGAGCGATTTTTGCCACATGCTCCTCATTTGTACTCTAAAATGGTAACATTTAATAGTAACATTTCAAATGCAGTGCAATGGGTAAAACAATAGCATTAGTAACTCGTATAAAAAACAATCATGAAAATAAAAACAATAAAAAGTACAAAATAACAAGGACAGCAAGAATCCAAACAATAAACACACGATTGCTTACTTTTTGTGCACTGATACGATGCTGTAATTGTAAAAAATGATAAGTGTTAAATTAAGGATAAAGTGTTAGATGTATGTTTCAAGTAATTTATAATGGTTAGTTACCTCATCAACGGCCTTTGTCTCCTCAAATTTAAATTGCCAATCTTCATTCTTTTGCTTCTCTTCATCAAGTTGGCCCAGTAGCTCCTTATTTTCGCTCTCAACTTGCACTAGTTTTGAAGAATATTCTTTGAATTTGCGATCGCAGTCCACTCGGAACTAAAATGAATGATGTTATATTAGGATGGTTTATAGATCATGTAGAAAGATAGGGTAACGACCAAGAAATATAATATATTCACATCTTTTACATACATTTTCAAAATCTTTTTGTAATAGTACGTATTTTTGCTCAGCTTCATCAGCTAAACCGGCTGCTTTTGTAGTTTCGGCACGCTCCAAATCCAATTCTTTCATCAACTGCTCAATGTGTTGCTGCTTTTCTTTGAGGACATCCTGTATATTTATATAAAGTAAATTAGAAATGAAGTTCAAATTATTGATATTTATATAGAAAGTAGAAATATTTGCTTCCCGTTTAGAGTAATTTCAAGTAAAATTATATATAATTTTGGCAAATCAAATGTTACTTTTGATATGAGCATAGCAGCAATTTCATGTGTTTAATATAAAGTATAAAAATTACACAGAAATTAGATATATCATTGGATTAATTAAGATTTTTCGACGATTTCCTATTGCGCATTTTTATCCTATTTTGTATATAATAACTATTTGTAAAATTAGGAAGTAGGAAAACTTGAATTTTATGACAACTAATGATAATAATTAATGTGATGCTTTGCAATAATAAATGCAAAACCATTAAGAGCTATAAAATAGAAAACATTGAAATAATTTTGTCATGTACTTCCTGTAGATGAAAAAATATTAGTAGCCAATCTAAAATCTTGGGGATCCTCATCGACAAAATTCTCTCCATTTTTCCTCAGCAAATTACATTCGAAATGATTTTAAAAGGCGCAAAAAAATCTAAGAAATGTGGAACCAAACTATAAATCTTAAGATACTCTTTAGTAGCATGCAATAAAACCATCCTACACTAGGAAAATACGTTGGCGTTCAAGGACTTTTGAAGTGTTGGATAGGCAGCAAATAACTTTATTTATTATTCTAATTATATAGTAGCAAATAAACAATAAAAACAAACTCCTCAGAAAACGAGCCGAACAATGAAGCGCCAAATAAACAAACAATTATTAAATACCCATTCATATAAAGGGAGCAAAAATTAACATTTGTTTAGATATAATAACAAATACTAGCAAAACAGCAACTATATTTAAATTACGTTGTTAAAGTCTATAAACGCTAGGAATTAATGGCAACTACAAATACATAACTTAAATTTTATGCGCAGTGCTCAAATAAATAATAAATTCATTGCAAATGTAACAATAAAAATGTTCTTTCAGGTGCAAATATTTCTTCTTTCTATCAATAATATTTGTTAAGGTATCATTGAAACAAGGTAATATCTTGATGCAGCACCAGTTGGGCTTATCAATACGAGTATGTTACCTGAAGAGCCGTCCTTGATGGTAAAGGCGTTGAAGCTCCTTTTGGCGGAGTTTGCGATTTCTGTTTACATATTAACGAAAGCAAAACAACAAACATTAGTTATCAGAAAATCGAAACCATGTGGGAACTACACTAGTTGACATATTAAGGTAAATTAAAGGATGAAATTAAACAAAAATTAAACAAACATCAACAACTCGCAGGATCCAAAGTAAATCGTCAAAGAAAATATTAAATTAGTAACATAAGTGGATTATATCAGAACTCACACAAATGTTGGAACAAAGAAAACTCATTAAAACATTAGTTGCGTTAATTGTTCTTACAAGTCGGTTGTTGTTTGTCATCATGTTTTTGTTTAAGAGTGCTAACAACAACCCACCTTTGGTGTAAGCGACGTAACACCCAATCTTACCCTGCGTGCTGCCGCTGTTGAAGCAACTGAGGCAGACGCCAAAGACGAATTCAAAGAGAGCAGAGACTCTTTGGAATTGGAGCGTCGCATACTCGAGTGCACGACGCAATTACCTGGTTTCCGGTTCGATGGCGACTTGCTAACTTTGCTTACAGGTGCGAACAGACCATAATTTGGTCGGCAGTCAAAATACCTACAAGTCACACCTTATCAAAATGAAATTTCCCATATCAAATTTGTAATCAAACCGTTCGCCAGACACTGAGCCATCGTTCTTGCCGCGGGGTTCATCCAATTCAACACCGCACCATTCCCCATTCGCAAAACTGGTGAAACCCATATAACGCAATGTGCCAACCTTAGAACCCTGACTTGATTTTATGATAACGCGATCCCCAACTTTGAAATCAACGTGCGCTGACGCCAAACTTGTATTCGAAATGCCTACAAAGCAATCTTCAATAAATAGTTCAATACTCTGGTTAGAAGCATACTTAAAGCAGATCTTGTGCTGGTTGTTGGAGACATGGGAGATCTTCGAACCCCATTCGTTGGCGAGGGACTCGCACAATATGTATCACCTCCTGCAGCATCCGGCCCAAGAGGATATCGTGTAAGTCGCGTCAAACGACTGAAAACACCTCGTTTCGGTTCGCATTGGAAGTAACGAATACCTCCAACCGAGCCATCATTTTTCCCTAAAAAGTTATCACAAAAGTTATCACCATAACAACAAGAGGCTCTTCTTTGAGTTACCAATTGGTTGATCTAGAACAATTCCAGCCCATTCACCTGGAGCAAATTGGGTCTCACCAATGTAGGCGATTTGCCCCGGTTTCGTCCCACCAACGAAGACCCGTTGGCCGATAATAAAGCTATTCGTGTCTTCCGTTAATACGGTGCTATTATCTAAAATCGAACAACAATTATCATTTTCGGAAGGACATCTCACCTGCCTCATACGAATTGATGATACATGGCAACACAGAATCAAAAAAAGCAACACAAATTGATACCATACCTGAATATCTGCTGAGACCAGCTTCGCTTAATCTACGTGGGTGCAAGTCCCAAAGGGCGTCCATTGAGGATCCCGTGCTACCGACTAAACAAAGCAAAACACTGATAGATCACGCATAACAAACAGGAAAATAGCAAAACAACAAGTAATCGCAAAGAGAATGAAATTATTTACATTTGTGCATGAGAAGAATGCGAAATTTGATTTTGGGTGTCAAACCACACTGCAAGCTAAAGATGCAAGTGCACAATTCAGTGTTCTTTCTGCAACTAAACGAGCCCAGCCTGTCACCAAGTTTTGCTGGCTTGAGGCTGCCCGACTCATTTGCATTCAAAAAGTACAAATGTAGACATGTGAACCAAACTGGCGTGATCATTTTCATAAGAAGTGTTTACTGCTTGCTTATAAGTTGCTTAGATGTGTGTAGGTGATATTGTTGGATGGAAAGCTACGGCAGATGAATGAATACGGGTTAGGACAACTCTTCCTTAAGAACTTTGTTTGTCATTGAGTGTTCAAATAAGAAGAACAAATCGAAAAAAGAGTGTTGCAATATTTTGAAATCCATCATATAGAAAATTACCGTACGAGATTCATTTAATGTTCAGAATGAAATAATCCAGAGTTTTTCTCCATGAGAACTTAACATTGAGTTTGAGGAGTTTTAGGAAGCTGTTTTATTTCTCAAGAGGAGAAAACACTCAATAAACGAGTGAGCATATTGAAATGTTGGAAAAACACCTTCGGTAGATGATTAACGACTGGTTGCGTTTGATTTTATTATGTCAAGGTGTTTGTCTTTTCATTCAAACGCCGCCAATCTATTTAAAAATATTTCACGAATGACGAAATCGATAAGAAGCATTGCGATCAATTGTTGCGCACCAAATACAGTCAATAATTATACGTCTATTTATGCACATAGCACATGTTAGCCAAATTAATCTTTAATCGAGTTAATTGAGCGATTGATTGTTAGATGTTCGTTTATCGCTTGATGATACATTTATGTTGTTCCCATGGTTATCCTCAATCATTGACGCTCTTCCCAGGGTTATTTTCTGTCATTGCAGTTAATGTTATGCAAATCGTCGTTTGCGAAATGCCTCTGGGAACTTACGAGATGTGCGACGCAATGATGGGGAACGTTCGCGCGACCTTTCGCGCGAATGTGACCGTTCCCGCGTCCACCCGATGGGAGGTTTGCTATAGCTTGAGCTTGAACTCGTGTAATCCTTGAAGAAGTCGTCCTTGAACATCTCCTGCGCGTCTATCGCACACATAGACATCAATATCACTGCATTCAATGCGCATCACAATCGAAATCAACCAGAATCGATCCCAGGGGATGATTCCAAACGACCTCGAATTGTGTTGCACGCTTGCATTATGTAATTGTTGTGTTAAAAAGACAATAGCATTGACTGCGTTTTAATTGAGAACATTTTTTTTAAACTAAGCAAGCAATTGAAAGCTTACATCGTATTTTTGTTTTGGGCTTTTCTTGCGATAGAGAATTCAGAGAAAGCATCATATCAACAAATGTACGTCCTCACTTACAATCCTTCAACTGAAACCTAGACCGACGTGGTGGATAGGTGACAATCGGATTGCCGAAAAAGTCTAGGTCCTCAAAGAAATCTCGAATAAAACATGTCGGATCTAGCAATATTTGTACAAGAAATTCATATGTCTGTTGTGTTCTGTGTAGATATCATGTTTAATGGAAGTCTCTAGTTGGAACCAGAGCAACTTACTTTCAAATGGTGATCGGTAGCTTTTGTAGGACGGGAATGTTTTGGGCAATGTCGACGAAAACGTGTTGTGTAAACGATTCCCGAAGAAATCTTCCTCGTACTCTTCCATTTCGATCAGATCTACAGAAGGATACAGCCAAGGAATGGGAATTTTGTATAGTGCCACATTGTTCCAAGTGGAGAAACATGCAACATACAATGCACATCATGCAGAAATCCGCCCTTTTTCCCTGGGATATACAATACCTGAGAGTTTATATCTGTTGAGATCTTCAGAGGCGCGACGTACGTAATCGTAGGAAGACATTTCTGCATTCATAGGGTGATATTGAATGATAATAATGATATTTGAAGTAATGAATCATAAATATTCCAGTTTTTACGTAATCTTACCTTGATTGAATAAAACCTATTGGTTTTTCTTAATAGAGTTACATAACAACAATGACAAATCATCGTAAAAACTGGTATGATGCTTCAATGAGGAGGAAATTCATCAAATCGAACGTCAAAAATGTTTACCATTTCAACCGATTGGTCGAATGATGGAATTTTTGCAAAGTGCAAACTAATTAAACGTTTCACCTCTCAGAGGGATTTGTTATTCGTTTTGAATATCATGACATTCAAACGTACTGCATTCGCTTCAGTAGCCGATAGCTTCAACATGTATACTTCTCGAAGTTTTTAATGAACGCTAATATCGTAGGAGTAGTTAGTATGTTCACTTATGCAGTGTAGGCGTGCATAAACGGTTCGCATAACAACAAACAGCAAATATCAATCGTCATACCATCTACTGAACGGATGCATGCAAACAACGGACAACGATTTTTTGCTCGATTATTATTTCAAAATATCAATCCGGGCAGACAAATATTGCGCACTATTCCTGCAGCAAGCAGATTATTTAAACAAACAAATGACCACCTACCATTGAGTCAAGGTTTCAATCAATATCTGAATTAACAACAACAAAAACGAAACGAAATTTGGAAATGTGTAGGTATTGCATTTGCATATTGCAGGTTCAATGTCTCTGTCACGAATTAAGAAATTTGTTCCACAAGGAAATTGCAACTTTCTTTCACCAAATTTGCGATTGCTAATTTGCACTATTAGGCCATAAATTATTGGAGCTATTATCTTTTAGAAAAGTGAGTAGGTGTTTAGAAATTTTGCAAATATAGGATGAACATCAAAATGCTAATCTGCACCTGAGCAATTAATAAAATAAGCATAAGCAATGAAAAATCTATAATCCATGACAGGGTCGCCTCATTTATCATGAATTAATTTAGCGTTTCATTTGCAGACTGTAAACATAAACGTCCAATATGATATCATCAATGCAACCAATATATTCCCGTTTATTTGCTAATAATTACAAACAGCAGCATAAATTAGAATAATAAATAGACTACTCGGTTTAAATAAGACGAGATTTATAATTACATTTCATTGAATCCACGAATTTTCTTAGAAACCTTAAACGTGCTTGAATGTTTATGTATTTAACAATAAACTGCAATTTTGAATGCATTTTCATGGAACACTTTGTATACAAATATCCGCGTTTCCTTGACATGATAATCTGCATTTTGATCGGATCTATAACGATTTTACAACCGATTTCATTCATGCCCGAGAAAAGCGCGTAAAAATACGAAAAGTTTGCGCTTGTGCAACATGGGAAAACATTGAAAAATCCGCGCAACATTGCTGCGCAAAGATTGAATGCGAAGGAGTTACATATGAAAACACATGTATGATAAATGGAGGTTTAATTAATATGTTCGACATGTTTTTGCTAGCATGAATAAACACGCCGCGTTCACCTTTAAGTTCATATACAAATACGGATAGTTGTTGATCAGCAATGCCAATCTTAAATGATATGTAATGAGCAAAAAATATTTTCGTAAGTGTCATGTGAAAATTTTGTGGGACAATTTGTATACTAGTTCCTGCCCATGACACAAATCAATCAACGAGGGAAGAGGTCCAATAAATGTTGACACTTGTTGGCAGAATTTTTTTTCGGAGAGAGGTTTGCAGAATGAATGATTCATTCATTGAATGGAAAAATCATTCGGCAAGTGGACACTTTCGAGCCTACGCAGCTTATTAAGACTGAATATAAATAATCCAACAGGTGTTGAAACATCGAAGACACATGTCCAAAAACAAAATACGGAATTCGAAACCTGCTGATATGTACTTCAAATATAGGTCAGTTTCATGGCAATTAATGAAGCACGCTGCGGAATTTGAAGAAATATGTCGTCTTGATGCCATTGAGCACGTTTTTCTACGACATGCTGATTGATGCGGTGCGCATAAAATAGAATTGTTTCACAAGTTCATCGAGGAGACGCGGCGTCATTCGCACGTTCAAGTTCAATTTTCTACGTTTGATTTGCTGCTGCTGGTTCGGTTCGAATCCGGCCGAGTTTGCAATCTTTCATCATCGAACGGATGATCTCGGTGTTTTGTTAATTTGCACCGTTTACATGCGTCATTAATTTTAATTTTGCTGTTAAACATCAGATTTATTTTGCTGACAATGGATGACCTTCATCGATACGATGCGCAACTTCTTTTCAGTTGATTCAGCTCGATATTGTTGTTTTTAATTAGTGAGAGATGTTTCAATTTGCATGGAAAACTCAATCATTAATTTTGCAAACATGCTTTAGTACAGGTCATTTTCATAGTCTACATATCAGAAATTGTTAATTTTTATTTTGAGGCGAATTTCTGTAAACCAGAAAATTCCAGATTTGCGATATTTCAATTTGCATCATGGAAAACTCTATCATTGACCTTCACAATTATTATGCAAATATGCTTTATTACAGGTAATTTCCCAGGTTTACGTAACTCCACAAAATAATAGTAAAAAATAGTAGTAGATTGATCTGAGATAATTTATTAATTGTTTACTTGTTTATCACAAGTTGAGTTGTCATTCTAGATTTCTGCATGCGGAAAATTTCAAATTTACCACATTTGATGTTGACCAAAAATACACACGATACACGATATATGCAATCATGCTACCACAAAATAAAATTTATGACGACTTTTCCTTGAAATTTGCACCAACATTTATCTGCAATCCATTGAACAACTATAACATACATTACTGCGTATATTTATTTATTTGCAGCGTGTAAATATGCAATAAACTAGCAAATTGATGTCAGCCAGCATGCAATTATTACGATCTGACCCGACCAAGCATACATATCTCACAGCAATGTGTCCCTAATTGAATTTATTTTATGGGCGCCAACAATTGCAAAATAACCAACACGACACGGACCGTCGAAAAACAATGCGCGGATGCAAGAGAACACAGCAGAATTCAATTTGCAGGTCACGTCACGACACGCTAGATTAAGATTAAGCGAGCCGGTAATTCAATTGTTAGAAAAATATCGACGACGAATTCGCTGATTGTTTAATCGCGAACGTCCTAAGTCTATGGTCAACATAGAGCACAATAAGACAACAATCGAAACTGAATCTAATAACATGTCTGTCCCATTGAATGCGCAATTACACGACGACCACCTATCTAATTGTAAGAAATAATGGGCGTGCTGTAATTGTTTCTTAATGAAGCTCGGCGAAATTTAACTTTTAAGTCACTTCCTAAACACAAGACGTTCGATCCATGAATTTCATCATCGACATTGATAATGTGCGAAACGATGATCACATTTTAGTTATCAATAAAATGAATTCGATGATAATATGAATTTGTTTATTAGTCATTTTTTGTTAGTACTCACCGTGGTAACTCATGTTTGACTTATCAGTATCGCTAAACCAAACGGTCGGCATTAATGCTCTGATTTTTTTTTACTTATCGATTTTAGCAAGAATGTATCCTTTAATCGCTGCGATTTAAAAATGCATCGCAGTTTGCGAAATGATGCACTATGAATTTGCGTGCGGTTTGTACGATACAATCGCTTGATTAGCGAATGGAACGTACGGAATCGAATAAATATATGGAATCACCGATGTTTCTCGTATTGCAGTCACGACACTTTTGAATGGATTACTCGAAGAGTAGTGGTTAATGTACCCACCCGATGTTTCCAACTTCAACTTCAACAACTCTTCAATGCTCAATTTCGCATGTGTTTGTTCGCTCGCTATGCTTTATTTCGCATGTTTGTTATAGGTAAATGTTGAATTCCATATGGGCGTGTATTGGTGCTTGGATTAGTGAATTGCGGTAGGAATATTGATGCAGGATAGAGGTAATCGAAGGCGAGACTCTTAATTCGTGTAGGATTGGCATACACGAATTGTATAACAGTTTTATTGGAATATTAGATTAACTGGTAATAAATCTCTTATACAAAGTAAACTAATTATCATAAAAAACGCGATTTGATGCAGCTCTCTCCAGAATTCAGATAAGCACGAAATAAACAAAAGTGGTCAATTTTTCTATGAAATGTTTAACGCGAATTTGATATCATTTCAATTCTTGCAATTATGTGGTATATTTAATTAATAATGCAATTAAAATTCAGGACTCAATCAATTTTATATCTCACATTTATTAAAGTGAATATAATTGGATTTTAATTCATTAATATGTTATAATCACTTGCAGAATTGTAAGTTATTATTTATGACTCCAATACAGCAATATATAAAGCATTATTGCATATTATTTTATTAATGTAGATCATCCAGAATAATGTTGATTAAGAGACAGAAATATTGAACTTAACATTGATTTTTGTGTATTTTATTAATGCTTTGAATTTGAGTAAATTTTGAATGTTCTAGTCAAATTAAAGAATAAATTTGCATTAAATTACATAACAACTTTTACCACAATACAATAGTACAATGAAACAATAACCTGTCTTCTGCAATTTGTTGGAACCTTCAATTTAATGGATATTTTGCATTGTTAATCCTGGGAAATTTTAAATTAGAAATCTTGTAATCACAAATGCATAGATATTACATAATGTGTTGACATTTCTTTGGGAATAATTGAATCACAGTTATAATAATGGCATCATAAATATACTGATTACACGATTCAACCTTTGCAAAAAAAGTTGCAAATTGCATATTCATCTCAACATCCCGAAGAAAGGAAGGACAAAAGTTAAGATTTCTGATGAACTTGAACTTGAATCGGCGAAAAACGAAGAAATGAGTATTTCTTGATTGTTTTATAGAATATTCATAATTCCATATTTCCAAAACAATAAATACAAATCAATCAATCATGTCCTAAATGGAATTTTCATCATTCATCAATATTTTTAGAGCCAATAGCACCAATCATTTTGTAACTTTGAAAAATAAAGTTTACATTTTGCTAAAGCTATCCTAAATTTTTGGGACTAATTAATTCATAATGATTTCATATTAAAATTCAGTTTAAATATTATTCAATATACATTTTAATGAATACTCAATTAATATGCGAAGATAACATTCATTGACATTTAAACTTACAAATGTAAGAAATAAAATCGATTAACGCTGACAAATTGCAATTTATCACAAGCAACTCGTAAATCTAGATTAACGAGCAATGTTGCTACTCGAAAATGACTTCATATATTTATGAAAAAGCGAAGGTATAATGTTGCGGGCGGAAATTATTTGAATCTCATTAAATCCAAGTTGCCAGTTATGATGACTCAAACACCTCAAAACAACAACGCCAAAGAACACGTGTTGGTCAAAAACTCTTTCAACTTTGAGTCAAACTGATGCCACATGCAAAACCCAAATAATCGCGCGAAACATCTTAATAAATAAATCTGAAAATCACGGAAACGCTAAATGTCGGTAATGGCTGTATGTTTATGCTAATTCATAAAAATTCCATAAAATTGCAAAGCTGTAAAAGACAAGAGACAAGATTTATCAGATGTCAACCTCGTAAATTTATAATTGGTAAACAACCCATAAATTGTTAACGTAGTAAATCTTCAAAAAGTGCATCAAAATAAATGTAGCATTGACTGCAAATATTGGCAAAAATCAAAGTTTTGAATTGAAGAGACAATTAACATAATAAAATTATCGTATTATGTAATACAAAATACCTTTTATACTATTGTTTGGACAACGTATACTCATTCATATAATTAAATTAAACGAAAATTTCCTGAACGCCTACAACTGAACTTGGCTCTTATGACCCATCCACCCATGGAGCATCTCATTGTAATAAAATAAAGAATTAACACATTTTCCTTCGAGTATTAAAACCATTAGCAAGTGCTAGAAATGAAAAGCACTTTTATTTATTCGTTAAAAATGCAAATGTTAATTATTCCATTGCGTTTCGCCATCTATTCTAGAAATATTGCGCCTAACTTTTCGCACGTCCAAGATTATTAGAGACCGAAAATTACGTAATCGTCGAAATGAAGTAATTCGCACGTCCAAACGCGAACTAAAGTGATGGAAGTGCACAAAGGAAATCAATTACAGAATCGTATTGGATTAGCCGGATGGCAAAACGTTTTGGGCGTTATTGCTTGTTTGCGTTTTTGCAAAACGTATAAACAACAAATTACACATGCAAAACACGTGCGCTCAAATTTGTTTCGACTGCACACACACTGCAGGAATCAACAACATTTGCGTAGGTGTAATAATAGATTTCAATTTCGACTTCAAAAATATGCGATCAATCAAAGAATAAATTCGCAAAAGTCTTTGACATTGCAGCCGCATTCGTAAGCTTAAAAATATATTTAAAGGGTATTTAAACGCAGTATGCAGAAAGCCGCGCAATTTAATTCAGAAGCTTCTGCAAAAGCGTGATTGCAATTGAAAACATTTTGAACCGATTGCTAATTTTAAAGTGTGTTTACACGCCGGGTCGTAAAATACGATCTTCCAGTAATATTCGGTATTTCTGTCTCCGAACTTCAAGAATGAGCCAAGTCTTAATTGTTGCCATATCGGTTATGTCAAGGATAAGGATTTCCTGAAACACAAAAGAAACGTCGTACCCAATTTTCTGGTTGTGCTCGTGCACAGTTGTTTGCATTTGCTACGGAAATTGCAATTTCACGAGTTTCAATTTCGGGTTCTCGGGAAATTTATGGGCAATTGAAAGGAAATGTTCTCAAATTGTAAAACAACAAACACACTAGTTGTCTGCATACGCTATTCCAGTTTATTCCAGATGTTTGAAATGCAAAGTGTTACTGATATTTGGAGTGGAAATATTGCACTTTCGACAGCAACGTTTCAATAATGGTAATAACATGTAATTTAACTAGTACAACTTGATGTTTTGGAGTTGTAAAATATTAAAAGTGATGTACTATTATAATGACCAAAGAAATTGAATAAATTTAATATAAGATTACTCATTCTCAACAAATGAAACCAAATCTGAATTTGAACCGAAACGAAATAAACAATCTACCATCAGAAAATATGAGAGGATTGAACTTTTATTCAAAAATAAATAAAGTATATAAACTAAACTAAAAACAAAATTTAAATCATCTGCCAGGATGTGAGCAGTATAAGTTTAAACTTATGAAAAGTTAATATCAAGAAACTGTTCTATTTGCATTTATTGAAAGAAATATATTTTCAGAACTATGATGAGTATAATTAGTCACCTATTCAGATTTAAGCTTACAAACCAGAAATAGATCGAATGAAGATGCAAAGAAGAATTTATTTGTTTCCGCCAGTTTGGTTCTTTCTTATTACTTGCAAGCTTTTAACATCATTGCTATCAAATTCACAAGAATCAACAAATACTTACCTTTACAAAGACTAGTGTATACATAATAGATAATAGTGAAATAATCTTACCACTTTACACTTTAAGTAAAAAAGATCTTTATCGCAAACAAAAGTAATGCAATAACTATAAAACTAGGTGATACATGTACACAATAAATACTTCAATAACACAAATGCATCCTTATAAAGAACATAGCTTCGCTATCATAGCATGTAAATTTAAGTCTACTTGGAACTCACTCTTTGGTGGCGTCACTGGAGGCAGTGGCGCTTTCGTTTGACCAGCACAGGGCCTCCCAATTTTGGAGGTAATGGGAGTCGCTGCTGGAGCAGCCACCGAAGAAGTCCTCGCTGCAGTTGGTAACTTGGAACCCCCATACTTGGGGATTCCGGAACGAGAACTCGCCGTTGACTTCTCGCTACCAGCAATCGAACGCGCATCTTCGTTATCAACCGTCGAAGAAGCGGCTGGTGCTTCGATAGTTGGAGGAGACACTGGTGTTGGTTCAGTCATTGCAAATCGTAACAATGTTTATATAGGCAAGAATCGATTACACTATTCTTCGCATCAGTCTCTTGGCCTCGCACAACTGCAACAAAGAAAAACAGCACATTAGAGTCGAATCAAACAATACTCAAATTAAAAGTTAGAAAAGTGGTTCAAGTATACCGCAAAAAGTATCAAGTACTCCATTCTGGAATTGGAGACGATGCTGGCTGGACTAAATCAGAAGGACAAAGCAGACGAAGAGCAGCGGCGCACAATGGAACCGGAAGGAGATGTTCTGCAGGAATGCGAAGATGAAATGCCGACTGATCTTTCCGCGCTCCATTTTCGTGGTGCAGCTGATTCGAGCGTCGAGTATCGAATGTGAGCGTAGATTGAAGGCGCCGTGCATTTACTCGCTTTTTGTGCCGCGTCCCGACGCTCTGTCTGCCCGAATTTTTCGCATATCACGCACGCATCGCGGCCATTCCTTCCTTCGAGCCGCCCATCGTCCCGATCCCGATGGAATGCGTGCGGCGGCGAGCGTGGAAGAAGGATGCAGGCGGGCGGCATTAAGGAAAACAGACGGCTGGAAGCGGTCCAGCAATCATCATTGGGGCATCAACACGAAATCGGCGAGCGAGTATAGTGCGAACATAAACAGGGCATGTATGCAGCGCGCCAGGATTGACTCAAAGAGCCTATTAGTAGTTGTAACCTAAATATTAGGCTATCGGGGAAGGCGCGAGATGATGCGCTGAGATGACGCTGAAATTGCGCATATGAATATGAAACGCATTGGTGCCATTTCGCATCGTACGCAATCGGCGTACGGTATGACTAACATCATTTTCGAGGGTCATTTCGCATCAGGTTTCAACATCTTCGGTTCAATTATTAGGTCGAGTCATAAGTGTATTCAGAACCTAGCAGTTTATCATTTCCTTCCATGTAAAACGTGGTCGAACTTTTAAAGAGCATTCAAAAAGTTACGCACTTTAAACTGCGTATAACTTTTAAACGGTTGGAGCAATTGAAGCAAAGTTGGAACCAAATTGTAGGTCTCGTGGAGTACTTTCCAAAGATCTATGGATCTTTTGGTCAAGGAGGAGCAGAAATCGCGTTCAAACAAAAAAATTGAAGAAAAAGTTTGTAGCGAAGAAAGCGATAGGAAATTCTTAAAATCGCTTGAGTTTTCAAAAATGTTCATATCTCCGAAACTAATGGACCGATTTGGCTGATTCAAAGAGCATTTATCATATTTTAACGAAAAAATAACATTGGTCCTCTCTGCGGGATTCGGAAATGCCCAAATTTGCTAAATGGGGTTGAACAAATTAAAATAAATTAGAAATTACAAAAGTGGAGCGGATTAAGTAGTTCTTAAATGATGCTATGATTCATACCAGTTCTAGATTGAATTCTTTGATTATGAATATCATGTCAGTGAATGAATGAATTGGATTTGTTTATTTACTAGAAGATTTTGAGCAGATTTTTATGTATACATGAATCGTCGAGAACAAAATCTTTATAAATAGCATCTTGATGACGCATATAATAATGGAATAGTTAAAACTCTACGTAATTGTTATAAAAGTTGTTGGTTAGTGTAGGAATCGCTTTAAAAAGTAATTTTGTAATATGTAATCAGATAACAACTACTCATAAAAATGAGGCTTGAAAGCGTGGCAATTTGCACGCTCCAATGATCTTTTACGCATCAGATAAAACGACTAGGTCAAAACAAACGCTAATATGCAATGCAGCGTTAATACAACATTGTCGGACAGAACGTTTAAATGTTATAAACCTAAATGCATATCAAATACAAGTCCTCATAAATCTAACTCCAATATGACACGTTTATTTTTGGCGCCCAACATTCTACTAATGCCCTGGACTAGTACTACTGACATAATTCGGACTTATCTAAATATACTTCCAAGCATATATATTCTTACACTCACCAGCTTCAAACACTGATTCGCCAGCAAATCCTGCACGCACTTTGATTACGAAATGATATTATCCCGTGATATGCGTATCATACGTACGTATAACTGAATCGCGACAAAGGATGCAATCACTCACAATGCACTTATTAATCGCGCGCGGGAATAGTCAATTACTTCTAATGGAAAGAAACGTAGCACGGAGTTACGATCGCCTATAAAATTGTAAAATATGCGAAAATGTCACACTGAAAATACCTTTACAAACTGAAATATCAACACAACCTCAAATATGAAAATCCGTTTTGTTGCCAAAACAGCTGTGATGATGACAGCGCAGCCACATCCGAATAAATTAAATGATAGAAATGTTATTGCTAAGCAAAAATATGCAGATGTGTATTGCGAATATCAGACATTTATCTTTGTGAAAAATCATTGTTAAATGCTTATTAAGTAAATGAATATAAAAGATAAACAATCCGAATTTTAAATTATAAAGCATGCGTAGTGCTTGAGAAGATCAAGAGAAGGGTTTTAAATATCTTTATGTATCTATAATTAATGCAAATATATTAATTAGCGATGATTTAAGAAATAAAAGGGCAATAATTTTTCGAGGCGCCATCTCGTAATTAAATAAAGCAAATGTATGATACCATGGAGGGAGTAATTACACTGACGCTTTAATTCTTCCCCCTGTCATTGGTTTGCAGCGCCCTCACGAAATTGTGATAAGTTATATTTTTATCTCTCTTTGCTCATAAGTTAGAAAGAGATAGTAATAGTGAATATTACCATTCTGATCAATGTAAGTGGTAAACATATATTCCAGGAAAATTTTATCAACGTTTGGTGTTGTGCTCATGGCAAGTGTCAACTTTAGTTCTCATTTATCAACTATTCTCAGCCGTATAATGTTATCACGACTAATAACAAAGTTAAACCAGAGTCGTAATCACAATATATTAAGAGACAATCGAAATGAAGCTCGTGTACAAAAATGTCGATCGTGAGGGTGGTGGGTAAGTGAACAAAATTAAATATTATTACAACTTTTAGGTTATATCGCATGCCTTCAGTTTCATTCCATCTGTTTGTTTTTCAATATTTTGATGCTAAATTAAATAATTTAGGGATATTGGCCTCATCCCCGAGGAACCAGAGGATATGTGGCATGCATATAACTTGATTTCTGAAGGCGATTCAGTTCGCGCATCCACGGTACGAAAGGTTCAACAAGAGTCTAACACGGGATCATCATCCTCAAGCCGTGTACGTACAATATTAACAATCAGTGTGGAGAACATCGATTTTGACACCCAAGCGTGCATGCTGAGATTGAAAGGCCGAAACATTGAGGAAAACCAGTACGTTAAGATGGGCGCGTACCACACTCTAGATCTGGAGCTTAACAGAAAGTTTTCATTACGAAAGCCAGAGTGGGATTCAGTTGCTCTAGAAAGAGTTGATATGGCATGTGATCCAACCCAGTCTGCTGATGTGGCAGCAATCATAATGCAAGATGGTTTAGCTCATGTATGTCTAATCACATCTAGTATGACATTAGTTCGAGCAAAAATCGATGTCTCAATTCCTAGAAAAAGGAAGGGATTTGTGCAACAACATGAGAAGGTATTTCAGTGAAAATTAATTTTCCTCAACTTCTGCTAATAAAAATATTATTTTCAGGGTTTAGCTAGATTTTATGAAACAATAATGCAAGCAATTCTGAGGCATATTAATTTTGATATTGTCAAATGCATTTTGATTGCATCACCAGGATTTGTACGTGATCAGTTTTTTGACTACATGTATCAAATGGCCATTAAGACAGACAACAAGGTGCTCTTAGAAAATAAAAGCAAATTTATGCTTGTTCATTCTAGCTCAGGATTTAAACATTCTCTTCAGGGTGAGTTTTACATTTGAATTCTATATGATCATAGTTAATAATGATTTTTATTGTAGAGATACTCCAAGACACGTCTGTGATGATGAAAATTGCCGATACTAAGGCGGCTGGCGAGGTGAAAATTCTGGATTCATTTTATACAACTTTACAATGTGAGCCAGCAAAAGCCTTCTATGGCAAGAAACATGTCGAGAAAGCCAACGAAGCACAAGCAATTGAAACTCTCTTACTCTCTGATAGTTTATTCCGTTGTCAAGATGTAAATTTGCGTAAAGAATACGTCAAACTGGTGGATTCTGTGCGAGAGTCTGGTGGCGAGGTCAAGATCTTCTCAAGCATGCACATCTCAGGCGAGCAACTGGAACAACTGACGGGCATCGCTGCAATACTGAGATTTCCGATGCCAGAATTGGACGAGGAAAGTGATGGAGATACAGATTCTGAGGAATGAGCGCTGCAGCTAACGATTTACTAGCAAGTGCTGTCTCATGAGTATTTCGATAGAATTTTATGATAGTCTGAAATGTTTCGCGTGCGTCAACATTTCAGTACACGTCTATTTATGCATTATACATAATTTTAATTGAATTTGTTGGGAGGTAAACGTTTTCGATTTATGCAATCGAAGGTTTGGACAATATTTTAATTACATTTTTCATTATTCATGTTATACTAGTATTTAACATTAACATTGCTATGGAATCGATAGTTAATGTCTGTGTTACCATCATAACACATGTTAAATAAATTATTAAAAACCCTATCTAAAGACAGAATTTTATTGAGAATTCTTTCCAGATAACTTTTAAATTATTGCACATAAGTTTAAGCTGCTATTAGGCTTCAGCAGACTTTGCTTGCTTCACTATATGAAATCCATAGTTAAAGTCTGTGTTAGCATCATAACACATATTAAAGAATTAATTAAAAACCCTATCCAAAGACTGAATTTTATTTAGAATTCTCTTTGAATAACTTTTAAAATATCTCACATGTATAAGCTGTTATTGGGTTTTACCAGATTTGCTTCGCTCTGAAATCGATAGTTAATGTCTATGTAACCATAATAATACATATTAAAGAAATAATTAAAAAAACATGTCTAAAGACTGAATTTTATTTAGAATTCTTTTCCGATAACACTTAAAATATTACACATAAGTATAAGCTGTTATTGGGCTTTAGCAGACTTTGCTTGCTTCGCTTTTTTCTTTTCTTCCACAAGTTTTTCGTCGTGCAGACGCCTCTTCTTTCGTAGTAACCAGATTTCTTTAGCACGATCCTGACGTCCTTTCATCATGCTCTTATACAGTTTGCGATGTTTTCCTTTGATCATCTTTTCTCGCAATTTGTACTCGGCTTTATCTTGCAATTTTCCAGCCCATGGTACTTCCTTTTCCATGCTGCCAACTTCTACTTTCAGCTTCTAAACATAATAAATGAATTAGTATAATAGAATTACATGTAATTACAAACCTTACCTTTTTAATAGAATTCTCATTAGTATCATCATCACTTGATTGATTAACTTCTTGGTTGTCATCATCATCATCATTATTATTTTCGCCTGTTTCTTCTTCACTCTCATCTTCTGCCTCTTCCTTATCCTTCTTGTGCATTTCCTCCAGCAAAGATGGATCATACAATGCCCTCTCTTCTGGTGGAATATAACTTTGATCTCTGTCCTTATCAACGAACGGTGATAAATGAGGTGGAAGTACTTCGCCAATAAAGTATTTGTTAACTGGTAGAATTTGTCTGGCGTTCACAGAATCAAATATCCATTGTGGCTGAATGTAATATCTGCTGATATATTGTTTTCCAACTGATGGCCTATCCACAATTTGATGTGTAATAGTTTCATCAGTCTCCTCAAATGTGCTACCAACAAATAAACTCTTATCCCAGGAAACTTCGCCGCCGAAACAACGAATGAGAAACACAAGTGGTTCTCGGGGAACCTCACGATTAAGGAAAAACTTCATTCCTTTGAATAGTGTCTTTAAATTCTTTATAGCTTCCTGTTCTTTCCTTAGCTCTTCAAGTTTTTCTGGATTGTCATCATTATTGAATGTATCAATTTCAACTTCTTCCTCTGTTGTATTGCTCACTTTGTTGATGTTGCAATTGAGAGCGGCCACACGTTCCGCAACAAAGACGTCTTCATCAACAAGACTTTTCTCTGCATCATTTGACTCAATTGATGCAAATGTCGGTGGATAATATAAGTTTAACGAATGATACAAGCGATAATTGACAAATCCCAACATAACAACATAAAACTCAACAAATGTAGACATTACTTTGAAGTCAACATCAGCCTTGCTTTGTGGTTCAAATGAGAAATGATGTGGTACAATCCATGTAACTGTTTGTCCCTTAATTTCTGCCTGGTAGTAATAGCCTTTGATTGATATAAAGACTTTTCGTAAAGCTTTTGCTTCAATAACTGCATGCATAAATTCAATTGTGAGTCTTCTGCACATGTCACTTTGTTCCCTTGGAACATGTGATAGAGAAGGGAATGTACTAAACAAGAAGCACAATGTTAAGCAGTCATCCAAGTCCTGAATGGCATCCATAAATGTGGGATATCTCTCCTTCACAATGTGATCCAGTTTAATTGTTGGATGATTATCTAGGTACCTCCTCATTTCAGTAAAATCCTTAATGCTTCTAGCTCTGCTAACTTTCTTGTTGAAGATCTTGTATTCTCTGAACTTCCATATTATGGGTTCATGCATCAAAAATTGTATGTCCTTAATGTGATACAATGTTTTAATCTCAGTAGATCCTTTCTGAGCGCGTTTACGATTACGAGGCTCTCTAGGATATATACCTTTGATTATACATAAACGTCGGAAAGCATTTAAGGATAATTGCAACTTCCTCAAAGCACTTCTCCTGGTTATGTATTGAGCAGCCTCACCAGTTGCGAACTAAAATAACATTAAATTGATTTCAATTAAGGCACAAGTAATCATTATGTATTTACCTTCTTCTTTCGATTGCCCATTGTAAAGGAATATATTATTAACTGTAGAGGTAAATAAATAAACTTTCGAACGAAAAATTACTTCACAGCTTGTAAATTCAACTTACAAATGCTGCACGTGTGTTAAGAAAAGGAAGGAAGGTTATGTTTACCGTTGATAGACGAATGATTGAACCGAACTTTTAAAAAAGTTTATTGTATTTTTCCTTCTAAATTTTATTAATGTAAACTAAAGAAAAACATCGGACATTCTCAATTTCATATTTTAGTTATTTTATTCTGAAATACTCCAGAAATAGAATATTCTAGAATAAAAAATCTAGTATGTCGCTTTCTAGACTTCTAGACTTCCTTGTCTGAGTCGTTATGTTGAGCTTATTGCTATACTCTTCTATCGAGTGAAAAAGTCTCGAGAATATTCTAGAACCTCGTGTTGTCGACCACTGGTTTAGAACGTTCCATAAACTTTCTATCGTGGCCATTCGAGAATGTTCGAGATCATTTTACCATTCATATAAAAGCAAGTGAGCGACGCGGCAATTCAATTCAGTTCAAACTACCGAGAAGTTAGGAAGCTACAACGATAAAGCGCAAGTCGCAAAGAAGTGCAAAAGTTCATAAAGTACAAGAAAGTATTGTTTGTTTAAGTCAGTGCAAATCAAAATTATAAAAATGGCAAAGGCAATTGGTATCGATTTGGGAACAACCTATTCCTGCGTGGGAGTTTGGCAGCAAGGAAAAGTGGAAATTATCGCCAACGACCAAGGCAATCGTACTACTCCAAGTTATGTGGCTTTCACAGATACAGAACGACTAATTGGTGATGCAGCCAAAAATCAAGTTGCTTTGAATCCAAATAACACAGTTTTCGATGCCAAACGACTCATTGGTCGCAAGTACGATGATCCTAAGATTGCTGAAGACATCAAGCATTGGCCATTCAATGTGGTTGATCATGGTGGCAAACCAAAGATCCAAGTTGAATTCAAAGGCGAGAAAAAAGTATTTGCCCCAGAAGAAATCTCTTCGATGGTTCTAATAAAAATGAAACAAACTGCCGAGGCGTATCTTGGAAACAGCGTTAAGGATGCAGTGATCACAGTTCCAGCATATTTCAACGATTCCCAAAGACAAGCCACGAAGGATGCTGGAGCCATCGCAGGCTTAAACGTATTGCGTATCATTAATGAACCTACAGCAGCAGCTTTGGCG
The DNA here is from genome assembly GCA_030264555.1 of Aleochara sp. GC000083. Lineage (NCBI taxonomy): Eukaryota > Metazoa > Arthropoda > Insecta > Coleoptera > Staphylinidae > Aleochara > Aleochara sp. GC000083. The sequence continues at coordinate 40,385 of JARJDZ010004142.1, read as the reverse complement.
TATGGTTTGGACAAGAATCTCCGAGGAGAACGCAACGTCTTAATTTTTGATCTTGGTGGAGGTACATTTGATGTTTCCATCTTAACAATCGATGAGGGTTCGCTATTTGAGGTGCGCGCAACTGCTGGCGATACGCATCTTGGTGGAGAAGACTTCGACAACCGACTCGTTAATCATTTCTGCGAGGAATTCAAGCGCAAGTACAAGAAGGATTTGCGCAGCAGTCCCAGAGCCCTTAGACGCTTAAGAACAGCCGCAGAGCGTGCGAAGAGGACATTGTCTTCTTCAACGGAAGCCACTTTGGAAATTGACGCTCTCTATGAAGGAACCGACTTCTATACGAAAATATCTCGAGCCCGGTTTGAAGAACTCTGCTCTGATTTGTTCAGAGGAACCTTACAACCAGTAGAGAAAGCTTTAACGGATGCGAAAATGGATAAAGGTCAAATTCACGATGTTGTCCTGGTTGGTGGATCAACGCGCATTCCAAAGATTCAAAGTTTACTCCAGAATTACTTCTGTGGTAAATCATTGAACTTCTCCATCAATCCAGATGAAGCTGTAGCTTATGGGGCAGCCGTACAAGCTGCTGTTCTCAGTGGCGAATCTGACTCCAAGATCCAGGATGTTCTTCTGGTAGATGTAACACCTCTATCTATGGGCATTGAAACTGCAGGAGGTGTGATGACGAAACTCATTGAACGCAATTCGCGAATTCCCTGCAAACAAACCCAAACGTTCACCACATACGCTGATAATCAACCAGCTGTGACCATCCAAGTTTTTGAAGGAGAACGAGCTATGACCAAAAATAATAATCTATTGGGCACCTTTGACCTGACGGGAATTCCACCAGCTCCAAGAGGTGTGCCCAAAATTGAAGTCACCTTTGATTTGGATGCCAATGGCATCCTAAATGTTTCGGCGAAAGATACCAGCTCTGGAAACCAAAAGAATATTACGATCAGGAATGACAAAGGGCGACTCTCACAACAGGATATCGACAGGATGTTGGCCGATGCCGAAAAATATAAGCATGAGGATGAGCAGCAAAAGAATAGAATTGCTGCGCGCAATCAATTGGAGGGCTATGTTTTCCAAGTGAAGCAAGCAGTAGAAGAAGCAGGTGACAAATTATCTGCAGATGATAAAGCAAATGTCGTCAATGAATGCGATAAATGCTTGCAATGGTTGGATAGCAACACTTTGGCGGAAAAGGAGGAATATGAGGATAAGCAAAAGCAATTGACACAAGTTTGCGCTCCAATCATGGCCAAATTGTATCAACAACCAGGAGCCAACCAAAGAAGCAACCCTGGAGCAACTTGTGGACAACAAAGTGGTGGGTTTGGCCAACGTTCTGGTCCAACCATTGAGGAAGTAGATTAATTTGTATGCATCTCAAAGATTTAAGTACTATTTATTGTAGCAGTATTAATATGAAATATTTAATTTTGTTTATTTATTACATTTACGAAATGTAAGGGAGTAAAGTTGTCTTATAATTACCTAGACATTAATCAATAAATTATTTGTTAAATGAATAATGGTATTTTTCTTGATCTTGAAAAGAATAAATAAAGTATAAATAAAGTAAGATCGCAATAAATATAAGTGTTTTTCACACATACGAAACCCCTGAAACCACATTTGTCAAAAATATAGATCAATTTATAATTTTTAAGAAAAAAAGTTTAAAAATTCACGACGTCGCAGTCGGTAGGATTCGAACCTACGCTCCCAGAGGGAATCTGATTTCTAGTCAGACGCCTTAACCGCTCGGCCACGACTGCTTGGTACAAGCCAGTAAATAAGTCTAAGTAATTTTTACTATATTTAAATAAATATAAAACAATACGATTTTAAGACAATATTATAATTATTCCCAAATCCTAATATTTTTCTAGATAATTATGTGTAATAAACATATACATACCACCGTTTTATCTCGTGCCAAATGAAAGAAATTGTGGTACTCTCTCTGAATCTGGACACTAAATTCTTGCGGCATGCGTCAACCTGTCAGCTGTTTCTGTGATGTCGTTGATGTCGTTTCACATTACCTTTTTCTTGTAGCCCACTTGTATTTTACTTGATATCAGAAATTAATTGCCGTGCAGCGATAGTAAGTGTTACTTTTGTAATATGAACATGTTTATTACAATTTGAACGTTGCAGTGGCCACTGAAGCCTTTAAATTAGGCCAAAAAGTGGAAGTGATTGGGAAGGATGTTCAAGGAGTGATTGCATACATTGGTCTAACTGAATTTGCTAGTGGAAAATGGATTGGTTTGATACTGGACATACCTAAAGGAAAAAACAATGGCACTGTTAAAGGAAAGGAGTACTTTAAGGTATTTAAATCATTGCAAAAGCATCTTTGTCTGTAACCAGCATTTTAATGACAATCTCTCTAAAATTTTGTAATATTATTGTAGTGTGATGACAATTTTGGAATGTTTGTCAAAGCCTCACAGGTAGTTGCTTTAGATCAGCATGGCAACCCCATTGAATCATCCCCAGAAGTTGCCAGACTAAGGAGCAGACAAAGCACGTAAGTTTGAAAGAAAAATGATATGATTTGTTTAGTTATTTTCTAACAGAATTTGCATTTATTACACTTGGTGAATGTGTTTTTTCATGCTTTGTCATATAGAATTGGAACCAAGCCAAAACCAACTACGTAAGTTCATTTATTTAGATAAATTAAACATTTCTAATTTCACCTTTGAGAGTGGTGTCGAAATTTTAATAATAACCATTCCTTAAACTATTTTTTTCTGCTGCTAACAATTTATTCGGAAAAGTGTCCGAAGAAAAACCTCGCCTACAAAAAGACCAGGAACTTTGTCTGCTTCAAGGTACTACAGTTACACTTCATACTGGACTTTTGAAGGAGCTTACTCACTTATAATTATTGTGTTTATTGATAAAACTATTGATGCAACTTATCTTAAACCTGATTCCGTAGTTCTAGAATTTCGTTGGCAAGCAGTCGTCAATCTCTGGCAAGTAGTCGTCAATCCCTTGCGGGTAGCAGGCAGTCTTTAGCTGGAAGCAGGAGTCATTTAGCATCACCAAATGTGGACAGACCAGAAGGGGTTGACACCAGTCAAATTCCAAAACGAGCGTCCTTTGTTGAGGTGATATTAAGCTTCTAATTTGGATTGATGATTTGTTTTCTATTGTGTATAATGTTGCAGACTAATTTTGTGGAGACTCTAAAACCTCAGTTTACTCCTGGACAAGCTATTACATCTACGACAACACCCATTACAACTGTAGAAGAGAAATTGAGTCATCTGCAATTCCAGCAAGAAATTGAAAACCGTGAGCTACAAATTCGTGATCTGAGTGAAAAGTTGGAAACGCTTAAAATTAAACGACAGGAGGATAAGGAACGCACCAAAGATTATGACAAACTCAAAATTCAACTGGATCAGCTTCTTGAGTTTAAAACCAAAATTATGGAATCGCAACAAAGTTTGCAAAGAGATTTACAGCGAGCCCGACAAGAGGCTAAAGAGGCAATTGAAGCAAGGGAAGCACATGCTAATGAGGTTGCTGATCTTGCTGATGCTGTTGAAATGGCCACTCTGGACAAAGAAATGGCTGAAGAAAAAGCAGAAGCATTACAATTGGAATTGGAGGCCTACAAAGAAGAATTGGAAGAAGTTACATTAGATCGGGAAATACTTAAGAATGAAATGCAAGAGAGGCAAGGAGGTATGTATGGACTGTTTCATAGAAACATATTTTTGAAATATTTTTTTAGGGGAAGTTAATGGTGAAGCAGCTGTATCCAGTTATGAAATAAAGCAACTCGAACAACAAAACGCAAGATTACGAGAAGCACTCGTTCGGATGCGGGATTTATCTGCTCATGATAAGCATGAACATCAGAAGCTCTTGAAAGATATGGATCAGAAAAAATCCGAAATTGCTGAATTGGGCCGAACAAAGGAGAAACTAAGTTCTCGTGTTGAACAGTTGGAGCAGCAAATATCTGACCTTCAAGAACAGGTAATTTAATTTCGGAGATTTGGTAAAACATTTTTTTAATATGTCGTTTATTTATAGGTGGATGCTGCTTTGGGTGCCGAGGAGATGGTCTTTATTTTGGGCGAACAAAAACTCTCACTTGAAGAGAGAGTTAATCAATTACAGGAAGAGGTGTCAGAGCTCGAAGCATTGAATGAAATGAACGAGCAGTTATTGGAGGGTCATGCTGAAGTAGAATTGGAATTGAGGGAAGAATTGGCGATGGCACAATCAGCGCATCGTGAAGCAATTCGTGAGAAAGAGGCAGCTTTCGAAACTATCGCTGATCGAGAAAGTACCATAAACAAATTTCGCGATTTGGTGCAAAAACTTCGAGAGCAGTCCATAGATCTGCAGAATCGATTAGAGAAAGAATCTTCGAAACCTGTAACTGCATTGCCCGAAATTATGGATTTCAAAAAAATGTTTACTGAAACTAAAGCACATACGAAGGCAATTGATTTGGAGCTTCGAAGAGTGGACGTTCAACAACTGCAGCAACATATTAAATATTTGACTTCATTTATGCCGGATAATTTCATGAATCGCGGTGGAGATCATGATGCTCTCTTGGTGCTGCTCTTAATTCCACGTATGATTTGCAAAACCGATTTACTTTTAAGCCACATTAGGGATAAATTCCCAGCCGTTGAAAAAATCGATAGGACTGCAATTATTAAAGGTCATGTTGTGGAACAGTTTAGCTTCCGCTGTCGACTATCTTATTTTATTTATGCATTGCAGTCCATTTTATGCCAATATCATTATTGCTTGAATTTGTGCAAAACCGAAACATTGCTTAATGTTGGTGCTAGCTTTACCGAAATGGCAGCTCAAGAGAAAGTAATCGATGGTTTTGTGGAACTAGTTAAACGCAATCAGTTGGATGAGAATGTGCAGACTGAATTACTAGAAAAATGCGTTGGTTACTTTTACACCATGTATCCGCTTCAATTGAGCATTGAGAATAAGCTAAATCACACTCAATTATTAAATGATAATGTCAAATTGCTGACCGCAGCTTGCGATGGAATCAACAATGATGCATTAGTTATTCGAAATCTTATCGAATCTGCAAATATTGGGGATATTGGATTGTTGGCTCAACATATAATTACGACAGCCGACCAACTACAACAAAAAATCAAATTGATCAAGAGGCGCATACCTACAGATAACAATTTTAGTAATCTAGGATTGAATAAGGAAGTTTTTGAAAATCTGTACCAATGTTATCAGCAATTTGGCAAGATTCTGAAAACTTTGCATGATATAACGAAGCATGCAGTCAAAGCGATGGTAACTGATGGTGAATCCGAGAAAGGCTTATCTCAGGACAAAATGAAAGACATTGCAATTAATGCAAGCGATAAAATATATGAACAGGATGACCTCGGTCCAGTTCAGAGTGTTAAAAATTCGCTCTCTTTCATTGTTACTCAGATCACTCAATTGGCGCAATTCCTGCAAGATAATGAGTATGAAATAAATACATCACGAAAATCCGAAGAGAAGCAAATTCCAACTGTTACCATTCGCGCCAATCATGTAAAGAAAGAATTGGAACAGACCAAAACTTTGACCAATAAATTGGAGGCAAAAGAAGCGGACATAAAGGAACTGCGGAAAGCCCTGAAGGATAAACAAGAACAGCTATCGGAAATGACAATTCGTAAAGAGTTGGCTGAGAAGAAATTTGGAAATGTGAATAAGGACTATGAACTTACAATTGAAAAATTGAATAGGAAACTGGAAGAAGCTAACAACAGCATGCAAAAAATACAAAAAGAATTTGAGAAAACGATGGATTACATGCAGTCTGATATTGAAGCACTCGAGAGTGAAAAGATCGACATGAAAGAAAAACTAAAATATTATAGTAGCAAATCTTCTCATGACCCAAGTCATAAGAATTCTTCCAATGCTGAACCAAAATCCTTGGAACCGACTTTACCAGCAGTTGTTAAAGATTCTCCATTACTCTTGCAAGAAATTGGTCACTTGCGAAAATTATTCGACAAGGAACGCGATGAACGGATGAAATTACAAAGTGAAAAGATGAATAACATTTTAAATTCCCTTGCACCTCTACCGAAGTTTAAGAAGGAAGCCGATCCAGTTATTGATGAGTTGTACAAGGAAGGAGTCTTATTAAAACAGGTGTGCAAGTATTATTACAATTATTAATTTAATAATAAAACGTTTTCTTTCAGAATATTCTTCTGACTTTAGCAACTCCGAGATTTCCTTCGATTTATAAGTTGCCACCAGAGCAAAGAAATAAAGCATGGCAGAAATATTTTGCACAGAAACAAGCGCACATGACGAGCCTCAAAAATATGGCAGAAAACTTCCAAAATAAAGTCGTGAGCGAAACTATTAAAAGGAAGTTTGGTGGCCAAGTGGAATCTGACTTCACAGTATTCCCATCCAATCAGATGAAAAAGGTAATACCAAATTGTTTGAAGTAGTATGGAAGAGATTCTTTTTATTTACTTTTTTTATGTAAATTTTAGGCTTTAGATGAACAAGTTCCAGTGAATATTGGCTTTGTGCATTTGCCAAAACAATATTGCCATATGAAGCAAAACTCATCAGTTATTAAATTGGATTTGGATTTCCAAAATTTACAAAATATTCTGCAAACGCTAATTAAATAAATCTGTTTTTATGTTTCCATTTATAGATAAGTTAGAATATGCTCTTGGTCGCTTTATAACTGCTAGTTTAATTTTGGTATAATATATCCAAAATTGAAAAAAAAAATCAATAATTAAATAAAACCATGGAATGCAGCATTCTTTAAAATAAAAATAATAATCACATAATGTATTTTATATTTAAAAAAATATACGTTTACAAAATTAAATCGCTTCAATTTCGAATTCATTACTGCAGATTCCTGTCTTATCGTTACAAGTTTGAGATTTTTGCGGGAGTAATAGGTAACATTACTCCCTCCACGGATTTTTGAAAATTTGAGGTTAGAACATGTCCGTTAAATGCACAGATATCAACAATTCACATTTTTCATTGCTCAGAAAACTAACAGAAAGTAAAAAACTCTTCTGCAAATTATTTTATAGTATGAGATAATTTATCTTAATAAAATGTCGAAATCAGAATCATCCTACAGCACTATCAAAGCCATTCATGGTGTTGAGACAAAACTGGAAGAGATTGAAATCAACTTTCAACGAATGCTAAATGAAATAGAAAAGGCTGAGAAAATTACTTCTGAAGGTAAGATATTGGCTTTCTGTATACTATAAATAAGTGTTTTGCGATTTTTTAGAGCAAATAGTGCAAAAAACTATTAAGGAAATTGGAAAGAACTACACAAATGTAATTAATATGAACTCTGGTGTGGGCAAGAAAATTGAAGAAATGAAACTGTGTTGCAAATTGATTTCACAAACATTAGAAAATGTTGGTGAAGAAAAGCGCGAACGTAGAAATGAACTATATGCGATAAAGCTGAAATATTGTACTAGATTATACTCAAAATTGAATGAATTACTCTCCTTAGAACTTCAGTCCTTAAAAAGGTTTGTGACTTAATAAATCAAAAATTATTTAATTAATATCTGTTACTGCAGGGTATACACTTCCACTCAAAACCAAATGCATGAGCTTGTGACATCAAAGGATGAGATACACCAGTTAGAGGCTAAAGCTAAAAGATACAACAATGAGATTTTAAAATTGGAAAAGAAACATCCATGGTTGAAAACTAGAGAATATACATTGCCTCATATTTTGGAAGAAATGCAGAAAATGGAAACAGCCAAACAAATACATAATGATTTAATGAATGAGATTAGTGCATTTGAAACTCTGAAACCTGATATTGATGAAGCTAAGCGTCAACTAAACAATTTGGCAAATAAGTACACCCAAATGATACCAAACAATTAGCTAAAGAAATTAACCAGAGTGACCAAATTTTACATAAATGCATTAATACATAGTTGAATAATAGTTGCTTTTTTAAAAATAACGTTACTATTGATTGTATAAAACAATTGGTTGTTGAAATATATGATCAAGTGGGTATGAAACAGTATTTATTTATGTTTTGGAAAACAGTGATTCTGTCAACAACTCATTTTGGTCTTGGAATATTTTAAATACAATCAGTATGATGAATTCACAAGAAAATGCTGAGAATGCAGAAAAGGAGTCCGTTCGGAAGGAGTTTCAAAATATGACCTTCAACGAGCTTGATGATTTAATAAATCAATATGCGGTAGCTAACGACGATTTGGAACAGCAATTCTTAAACCAAGTGCATCAAATGAATAATATATTTGCTGATGTTGAAGTTAATAACCACAAGGTAATCATAAAAACCCATTAAATTTTGATACCATTATCCTTTGGAAAAATTTTAGACTGAACAACTAAATGCTTGCTTAAATATTGCCAAGCATTTCCACAACATGATACAACTGAATGCTGTAATTGTAAATAACACTATGAATCAGTTAGAAGCTTCAGTTGTACATCTAGAGAATTTAACAAAGGATTTGTGTATGGATGAAGAAACAATTGACCCACTCAGAAAAGCAATGTAAGACAGTGATTCCTAAATGTTTAATGTATATTGATAGATTATTTTGCCAGATATCCTTATTCTATGAAAATTGATCATATCTTGAATGATATGGAAGGAGATATGGAAGAAGTGTTTGACTTTCTGAGCGCTGATTTTAACACCAATAATGTTGACATTGTAATATATATAAAAGTATGTTAATATCATTAATAATATGCGCAATTTCAGCCAGAACAAATTGTGAACCTCTTGGAAAATCAGACAACTCAGTTGAGTAATTCTGAAAACAAAATTCATAATATTGAAAATATGCTACAAATTCTTCAGAATAAATGTTCGTCGTTACAAATGCAGTATCCTCAGAACTAAGGCAAGAATTAATTGCTACTGCATATCCATATCCACCTTTATGGATACGATGAATAAATACCGGACAAATATTTATAATACTGATGTATATTACTAAATTTTTAAATTACATTTTTAAATTTTCAAAATTAATGCAAATTGTCTATTATTTAACCTTTACCAATTATCAGTGTCGCGTCGCATTCGTGAGAGGTTTACTAATGAGTGTTTATCATCTTTACGCTATTTACTTTATTCCCGAGTTGAGAATAAGTAAATTTCCAGAGCGTGTCACGAGTTTAATCTGTGAGTAGCAGCGATTCGAAGCACTTGGTGCAAATGGCAGCTCGAACCCTAATAATTCAATCTGTAACTGTAAAAGATGTGCGTTTTCCCACATCTTTGGGTGCACATGGATCTGATGCGATGGTAACAATTACATATTAGTCGTTTTTAAACGTTTTCATGTACATTAATTATTTTTTATTTTTAACAGCACACGGATCCAGATTATTCGTGTGCCTACGTTATAATTACCTTAAGCAATGGTTTGGAAGGCAATGGAATTACTTTTACGTGTGGGCGAGGAACTGAAATTGTTGTAACAGCGGTTAATTCGCTGAAAAGTTTAATTGTTGGGCTTAATGTTGCTGAAATCTACAAGGATTTTGCGAAAGTCTGGAGAAGTTTAACAAGCGAAAGTCAAATCCGTTGGGTAAGTTTTTTGTATCGTATAAATGTATATATAAAATATGAGTTTAGGTTGGTCCAGAAAAAGGAGTAACTCATTTAGCAGTTGCTGCAATTATAAATGCTTTATGGGATTTGTGGGCGAAACTCCTAAATAAACCCGTTTGGCGGTTGCTTTGCGATATGGATCCCGAACAACTTGTCTCTACAATTGACTTCAGATATATAACTGATGTTATCACCAAGGAAGAAGCTATCGAAATTTTGAAGAAGGCTCAAGAAGGAAAAAACCGCAGAATTGAAGAATTACTGCAAAAAGGATATCCTGCTTATACTACACAAGTTGGTAAATATTTTACTGTAACTAGTAGCTGTATAAATGTTGTAATAAAATTCGTTAAGGCTGGCTTGGATACAGCAATGAAACTCTTGAAGAACTATGCAAGAAGTATCTAAAAGCGGGTTACACCGCATTTAAAGTTAAAGTAGGACAAAACTTGGAGGATGATAAACGACGACTTAAAATTGTTCGAAATATCATCGGATATGATAATAAATTGGTATGGTTGTTTTTAAATTTCCATTGAGGAAAATTAATTGCGTAACTTTTATAGATGGTTGATGCAAATCAAGTTTGGGACGTTGAACAAGCTATCAAATGGATGGAGCAATTGGCTGACTTTCAATTATATTGGATAGAAGAACCAACTTCTCCAGATGATATTTTAGGGCATGTTAAAATTTCTAAAGCATTAAAACCATATAATATCGGCGTTGCCACTGGCGAAATGTGCGCTAATCGCATAATGTTCAAACAATTTTTGCAATCCGGTGGCATGCAATTTTGTCAAATTGATGCTGCACGAATTGGTGGTATCAACGAAATTTTAAGTGTGTACTTAATGGCACATAAGCTTGGAAGTACGTACTTGACTAATAATATAAATGATACATCTAATGAGTCTTTGTTTGTAGTAAAAGTATGTCCACATGCGGGTGGTGTTGGTTTATGTGAAATGGTACAACATTTACAAATGTGGGATTTTGTTTCCCTGTCGGCTACAATGGAAGGACGCCTTATTGAATATGTCGACCAGCAACATGAACATTTTGAAACACCATTGAAAGTGGAACAAGCACATTACAAAGCGCCGAACGTAAATCAACATGTATTTATAATTTAAGTGCAACATATAACAACATTTTCATTTCAGTTTCCTGGCTATGGGACCACTTTTAAGACCGAAACTCTTTCGAAATTTGAGTATCCCCAGGGTTCAGAGTGGAACGAATTGTTTGCCAAGGGAATCTATTCTGATCCTCGGAAAGAGTAATCATTTCATAAATAAGAAAGAGCGTCTATTGGCGCATTTAAAGTAAATATGAGTAGTAAACTATTACGTGCGCTTCGCGAACATAAATTTATCTAATTTTCGTTGCTTCTCTTTTCCTTTATCTGCTGGTGATGTGTCCGAAAGTTTCCTTTTTTCAGTACTTGCATTTTTGTTTTCCTTTTCAACGTTATAACCAGCATACTTATCAGTTAAGCTTAATGGGTTGTATGTTTCTGGGTTATTCTTTTTCAGACTTTTCAAAAAAGGATTCTTGGGCTCATCATTTAGAATCGACGTATCTTGAGGTGTGATTGTGGTCAAAGGCGATGCTAGCGTTTCCTGAAAAAGTACAAAATTGAACTAAGTAAATACTCTTGTTTTATTTTTTCTATGTACATCATTAAACATTTTACCTGAGATATATCAGTCGAGATCGTTGTAATCGGAGAATTAACTGGAGTTGTTCTTCCTGTCCTATTTAAAAGTTTCGACGAACTTTTCAAAATCAGTTTGCGATTTGGTTTCGCTATATTACTAGGAGTGGAAATTTCTTCAATCTACAATAACAAACAATTATTATACTACTCAATAAATATCATTAAAATGATGCAAATACCTGTTCATCTGCATCTGCAGAATTTAAGGTAGTAGCTAATTCAATAAGTTTTTCTGCCAGGCGTTTTTTATCCAATTTATTTACATACTTTAAGCCCAAATTTAAAATGGAAGGATTTTGCAGCATTTCCATCAGTTCCAACGCACGTTGATCGAAATTATTCTTAGCTGCCAACTAAAGAACATAATTAGTTATTATTTTTCAAGCAAGTGCATTTTAACTTACAGCAAATGCTTTTAAAGCGGCTTCTTTGAACCTTTTACTTGTATCTTCAACTTGGAGTATTGACCAAGTATACAAATTAGCTTCTAGTTGATGTTTCTCTGTATCCATATTAAGAAACGGAGGAGCTAATTCAAGTTCCGTTAGTGTGGGAACTGGAGTGAATCCTGGATAAAAGCTACCCCTGCATCGAATGCCCCGAACAGTAGACAAACTTTCATAAACAGCAGTCACGAAAAATCCATCACTAATACCCTTGGCATGCTTCTTCGTGTCACAGAACGGCAGCCAAATATTAGATTGCAATGGATGTACAAACAACAGTCCATTTGAATCCATCATTGATGGGGTGCCAACATCAGTAAAGCCAATCCATTGCAGAGACGATTCAGGGCCTAATGCTGATTTTAAGTCTCGACTCTCTATGGAAGTTCCTTCCAATTTTACCAACATTATTTCAACGCATTGATCATTTTTTCGCCAATTTCCAGCATGATAGGCTACCATTAATACATGCCCGAATGCAGTCATGCATACGATGGGGCCAGGGCATGATAATACTGCTTTTTGAATGCCATAAATTGTGCAGATGTGAATTAAGTTTCGATTCGTACCAAAGCAGATTAAATTATGTGATGATGCAAGAGCGATAATTTCCACGTCCTCGGGAACTTCAAGATTCCATTCTTTTGAAGATGAACCCAATGGCACAACGTTAATTGTACTAAAAGAAGGTTTAATGATAATGCAAGGATATCAACTTTAAAGTTCTAGCAATTACCTGGAATTAGCCACTGCTAAGGCCGCTGTACTAATTGAACCCATGCTGTAGTTATTGAAATTTGCCATCATCATGCTGTTGTGTAAAGTAGCGTCATGGAATTCGACTTCAATCGAACGAGTGCCTTCTTCTTCATCTCCAAGACTGGAACCGTAACATCGAATGATGCCTACTTCGTTCCAGCACATGTAGCGGGGATCCAAATGCTCTGGAGTAGAAGAGGGCATAAAGGCCTGCTGCAAGGGAGGTTCAGGTGTACGAGATCTGGCTCTAGGTGAATGTGATCGCAACGATTCTAGAAAATAAAACTTAATTACAGACCATCAAAAAATCACATTGTTACCTTTATCTTCTTTGTCATCAGTCACTCCCATAACATCATTTTTAAGTTTCTCCAAGGAAATTGCGTTTTCATTATCCTCATCATCATTATCATCTGCAAATGCTTTCCTAAATTCATCATCAACATCAGCATCACTTTTATTGCCATCATCATCATTGGCTTCTGTTGGGAATTCATTAGACTTTTTACTTGAATTTGTGGGGATTATATCTGAAGAACAGCAATTCACTGCAAGTCCAATGTATCCTTCATTATCAGTGAAAGCTAGATCTCCATTTTCCTTGGGGTTCCAACAAATTGCAGTTATAGCAATTTCCTTTGGATGTCTCAGATAACCAGACACAGTTTGTGTTGGAACATTCCAGACAACAATGTCCCCTTCAAGAGTGCTTGCAGCCAAATATTTACTTGAAGATGAAAATGATACAATTGAATATGCTCTCGGAACTTTTTTTGCGCTCAACGCAAACGCTTCAGACCAATCATCAATATCAAGAAAGATTACTTTATCTTCATGTGGGTATGCAAAATATTTATTTTGCGTATCGAAGTCACATCGACAAAGAAATTCGGCATTTTCGAAGGAATTTACTTTAGGCACAACTGCTAACTCTTTAATAACATTTTCACTCTCAATTTCTATAATCTTCAAGCTGCCATCTCCACAACTTACAGCAATGTGCTTATGGTTATGATCAATTGCTAGACTCAAAATAGAGCCTTTTAAAGGAGACAATGTTGTTACCTTTTTAGATTCAAATTCAATCACCTGTATTGTCATATCATCAGAACCAATTGCCAGCCACTAAAATTAAAGATAAAAACCAAATTAACTTTATGTATATTCTAGAACATTTGAATGTTATTCAAGTGAAATCAACAAGTAGTTTTTTTACAGCGAAAACATAAATGCAAAGTGCAAATAACTTACAGTATGTGATGGACTTGTTGCAATGTGATTAACTTGTGCTGTAAACCTTGTAAGGAGTCCATCTCTTTCTCCATTAGGAAATTGAACCAATTGCACCTTACTATTGTCAGCAGCAACAATAAGAAAATCTCCCTTTTGCTTGGTACATAAAATAAATTCACCCAGGCATGTTTGTAAAGGATCATCATCATCAAAACCATTCCAAATTCGAACATCACCATCACCTCCACAGGATATCAGCCTCCTAAATTACAAATAAAATGTATTTCCAATTGTATATTATAAAAGTAATATTTTAAACTTACTCTCCATCTTCTGAGTAGGTGATATCAGTGTGACCGTCTGAATGACCATAGTGCAATGGCTGAATATCAATTTCCATTATTCCAAGGCACAAAACACCACTTAAAATAAATTAAAATTATTATTGGATTGTAAGTTTTATGTACTTCACGAAGCTAAAGCAGCTGAACCTGCTAAAGCGGCACACAGAAACGCGGGAATATTTTGGTTACAATTTTTGTGGGTGGCAGCATTGAAGAAAGCAATATCCCCAAGAAGTATACACAGTGTTGCATGAATAATTGTTCTTGTAATTTATTGCGAGGTGTGGCTTTCTTTTTTATATTAAGATATCTTAGTTTGGTTTATTGTTATTATCAATTCTTTTATATCTAAGGTACTAAGCAATTTCATAACTTTAATTTATTTTCAATTAATTACACATTTTTCCATATTCCCGCCAAATGTGGATCCACTATTCAATTTGCATGATTTATGCCTATTATTTTCATCTAATCAAATAAGCGTGGTTATTTCTTAAAAGTATTTCGAGTAAGTGAAATCTTGATGGTTGCTAATTAGAAAATAAATTGCGACTTGTAAAATGAATCAAAAAAGCGTTTATTTTGATTTTGTTACGCCGTTTTCGCTTCGCAACGCTTTAGTGACTTAAATGGCAACACAGCAAGATGCTAAAAGTTTGATGCGACTGCTCCGCCGATGACGGCCATTTTGATGTGTTGAAAGTGGGGATTGTCGTGACTGTCGAACGCTGTGGCTAACAATTTTTACGAAAAGTGTCTGGAAAATTCAGTAATTAATGCGAAAAGTGTGTGCCGAGCTAATCGGAACGAAGGAGTGCATTTCATGTGGCTAATAAGGTGCACGGATCGGCGTGCACTGGATTACAACACCCGCTCAGTTCGCTTGTTGTAATCTACCAGCGTGGCTACAACACCGCTTGTCTTTGTTTCTGTCACACAGTTTGCTTAAGGTAAGCCACATACATATCACAACCCTATTATTACAGTTTGCATTTAATTGTTATCATTTACGGAGAATGAGAATCTGCGGCGTGCTGCCGGTAACCCATTGCAGGCCACTATGCGCTCGCAACGTGTGTGTGCGTTGCGATGGAAATTCGAGGAATGCCTGCGCTTTCGTATGTGAACATGTTCCGATTGCCGCCTCGCTGGGCCGTGTTAATTCTGCCGCCCGGCGTTTTAATTTTCGGCCATCCATTAAAGACGAAGGCGCGTTCGACGGCGGGAGCCCTTGCGCCTTCGCATCTCAACGAAGCATGCGACATGCAGCCTCGTTTTCCTGGAGCTACACGTCTGTGTTTGCTGTTTTCTCGCAGTTTGCCGCTGGCCAGCGCGAGCGGGCAATAAGCGCCTCGCAGGACGCGAGACGACGAGAGCCAGTTTCGCGGCATTTTGCCACTACGGCGCGAATCCGCTCGCCGCGATCCGCGGAGATACCTTAATATGTGCCCAGTGACTTGCGGTACGCGCTACGGGATTTAATAACGTTGCTTCGTGCACACGGTGCGTACGAACGCATCTATACCCGCTGTGTGTTGTATCGAATGCATTACGATTGGTTTGTTCGCAGATGCCGTCTTATTAATAATGTGCGTTTTGATGCCATATTGCGAGCCGAAATCAGCCAGAGCTCTGCGAGTCGTGATACACTTTCAACGGGCCTGACCATTCCTAACGCTATTCAATTACATTATGAGCGTGCATCATTGGATCGCAGGTTACACGATTATGCAGCCTTTTCTACTCCAATAAACAAAACGATCTGATAGCGACGACGATTGCTAACAAGCTGGGAGACAGTAGCCGAAATCGTTGAAACGTTGAATTGTTGAATCTTCAAGTATCAAATGGATAAGCTGTTTTGTTTGGGCTTGAGAGAGAAAACGGGAATGCGTGCATGGCCAACTCTGTTGGGGGCATAACCCCGCGTTTAGAGAGCACATTCGTGACGTGTAGCATATAATTGATGATATTGCGATTTCAGCTCAAGCTGCTACGGATTCGCATGGCGAGCGCCAGTTTCAATGTCAAGAAATTAAATATTTGTGTACCTAATCAGTTGTAAACATGTTGGTACTTCAGACGCATTAATAATTTCCGCTTAATAGGTAAACGGTAAAGTCGCTCCACTCGAATGTGCGCTCGTAAGCACATAGACAAACAATTCGATTGCGCTAACGATAATCATTACAGTTACTCATTCAAGGACTTTCACCAGTGTCTCTCTTCACTGAATTAAGTCCCAATATTGAAGTCGACAAGGAAGTAAGAGCGAGAATACGTTTTCATGCCGAGGTGCACACACAACACCGCACGAAACGCATGATAACCGGCCGCATATTTATCTTTGGGAAAATTTGGAGTTAAATTTAAAATAAGTCTACGTACTTACTATTTGTGTCGTTTTGTTTACACAACATTGCGAAACAATGTTGCTGCTAAGTGTGTGTACATTTGATGTAATTATAGATTTGAATTACTTCGCATCAAAAAAATATTACAATGAAAAAATGCGTTGAGATAACTATTCACATTTTTCTCGATGAATGCGAACAGTGTAGCTAAGTATTTGTGAATTTATTTTAAAGTATTTACGCGATTATCAATTGGCTACTCTCCAAGTTATCGAAATCGCTTTCTATTTTTATGACAAATAATGCACACATTTACCATTGGTTCTTGACCATCCCAATAATTGCACAGCAATTTAGATATATGATTTATCATGAAGTCATTTTGAATCTGATATATTTATTCAATTGTCATTAGTTTTTATTTTTCTGTTTTTGGCTATTGAAAGATATTTTTCTGGCGTGGGTTTCAAAGAATTTTCGTTGTGCTCAACGTATGAGTAATAATTTCATGTCTGTGAAGAAAACTAATTTCTTGATAATTTAAAAGTTAGAATTGTTTGAATAAGGGAGTAATAATTATGAAAATGAGATCTCAATGATTTTGATGACAAAGTACACGGTTAAAATCACACGTTTTCATACTAATCTATCAGCTCGCAATTCCGAAGCGAAAACTTTTGCCTCGCTTTGGTTTTGCCGCCCTCTCTTCAAGTAATAAAGTTTTTCCTCCGAACTTTGCCAACAAGCGTTCACCCTAGTGCTACGTTTCCATGCGGGATTTCAGCAACGTAAGGAAAACGAGCGCACACAGCTTGTACGTAAAAAGTTTAATTGTTTTCTCAAAAAATATCCGCGCTTATGGTTCTTTGGCTTTTTTGCAGCCATACCATGTAAATTTGAAAATAGACTTGTATTTTATTATGACATGGTGAATTGATGACTGATTGAGTAAGCGGAATATCGAGGAATTTTATTGCATCTGTAGCAGTTTTCAATCTGCCGGCAGAGAGACTTTTGCACATGCGACAAATGAACCCGAGCGGTACACATTTGGAGAAATGTAGAAATTGCTGAGAGCATAAAATCCTCGCGCGCTGAATGCACCGGCATGCTCTGAGCACACATCTCGCAGCGTTTGTGATTTCGCCAGGGAGGAGTGGACCGATTTTTTCGAATAATTGAGTAATAAACAAAAGCTGAAGTCAGCTGAAACACGCGTCAGCGAAATGCTGACCGCTCGCAAGTTTGCGTGCGCACGGGATTTTCGCATGCCGCTAGTTTTAGTTATCCTCGTCCTCACGAATGATAGGGATAAAAAAAATCAGCTGAGCACGGCATTCTATTATGCCAGTCAGCTTTTACTGCCCTCACAGACTGGTTTGATTGTCAGGCTATAAATGTCCACGAAATTTGAAAGTTTCACATGAAAATCATCTTAAAAATCAATTATTACTTTGTCGTATTACAAATTGCAATAATTAATTATGTTTAATTCATGGACGAAAGTTGCTGACCTCGATTCTCGTCGTTTACTGCTACTTATCGCGATCATCATAAATAAACGCCGCTTCAGTTCCATCATACCTTTTGTTTGTTGTTTTACTTTTTAATGCTTATCATGTTAGAATTTTCATTGTATCGTTTATTGCAATTCTTCGAGCTTTCAAGATATCACATTAACAGTGATTGCAAAGGGCAACCAAAGATTAATTAGCTTACTAGATGAAAATATAACATAAACTTCATGAACTTCCTAAATTTGGTGAAAATAAGTGATGAATAACAAGCAATTTTTAAATAGATAATAACCAGATAATTTCTACATTATTATTCGCGCAGATGTAATATTTTTTTAGATTACATTTGCCTAGAAAGAATTAGAAAGTGAAACTGCCGATTTGCATTATTTATGCACGAACAGCGCTTTAAAACAAAACAAATGCTGTTTTGGTAATTAAATTTGATTATGAAATTAATGAACTTGAAACAGAAAGTCATGAATACAGAAATAAGTTGTAACGTATAGCATTATTATAAGTATGCAATTCAGCCATAACATGTTGATTTAAACATTTAAAAGTCGCAAAAATTTTTATACTCGCTTGCATTTGACAACTTTGAATTAAAAAACTGAACAATAACTGTACATATTATTGTTTACAACTTGCAGACATGTCTTTTCTAATATAGAATTTGAAATATTTGATGCAACAGTAATGAGAACGCAGGTAGATCAGTTCAGGCACGCTGTATATGTTTGCTCTGTTTTGTTGGTTCGCTCTCCACCAAAATATCTTTGGCTTCCACCGGTTTCTATCGCGCTGCATCGTTCATCGAATGCGCCTCGCATTTGTATTGTTGTTTTGTTACAGTCAAGTTGGCGTGCACTGCGAGGGGGATGAAATTTAGCCGGTTACGCGGGCGTCTGAGGTCGAATATCATCGATCCGGAACCCTTCTTGACACCAAGCAACCCTCGATGCGCTTGGCTGCTGCTTCAGCGTTCTTCCCTCGTTTATATACATAGATTTCGCTCCGTTGCAATGCATCTCGTATTCTGCAATACCTAGGTTTTAATCGTAGGCGCGAATTGCAATCGGAATGTTAGTGGGGCCTGGGCAATGTGCGCATTTCCAAGGGTTGCATCTTGTTTGCTCGTTTAACAACCCTCTGGTCCTTTAGAAATTGTGCACCCTTCCTACTTGGATAACTGAAAGATTAATTACGTTTATTTTAATTGCGTCCAAAAATGATTATCATTTTGTATTACACGTGATGGATTTTAATTGATGGTAGGATTTCAATTTTGAGCAAAATGCAAATGTTTATGGATTGCACATGCAAAGATGTTATGAATTTTAGCTGAATTCGTTTATGTAGTCAGATTACATGTAGCATAAATTATGATGAAAATATGATGAGTTTCATGTTTCAACATCCAGCTCTTCTTGCTACAGAATCAATAAACTTATGTGATTCATTCATTACTCATTCAAATTGATTAAAATAGATTGATATTCTTAGATTACTTCCTACAAGTACCTTAACATCGTGAATATTGTGGTGTTAATGGTGTGAACGGAAGAAGATTAAACAACGCCAAGGGCAATAAACACAATTACTAATCAATAATAATTGTGCAAAACCCATGGAGTACATTGTCTTGTTGGAGACACCCTATAGAAGTGTTTTGTAGCCAGGTTATTCATACAAATATGGGGTAAAAAGTAAAGAAGGCATTTAGAAAAGTGAGCTCGTCGCGTAGTTGAGTTAAAGTTGCGGAGGGTGCAAAACACGGCCGGTTCAAACTCAACTCTCGGGCGCTCAAACTTTGTTCTCTCTATCGATTGAAAGTTTTCTCTCCTCGAAAACTAACTTTTGCCATAAAGTATATAAACTTACACTTTTGTAACAACTTTAGTGCGCGCGCGAACTAAAGTTTGCGCCGTCGTTGGCCAGAGCGAGTACCGAGTGCGAGAGACTAGTTAAAAGTTTGGCGACTTTTAAAACACCAACACAATGAACCAACGAGCCAGCCAGACGGATGCATCGCGGCACGTTCAGCGGCGCGCGCTCAGGAAACTTCTTTGTCCCCGGCTCTTCGTGCCCGACGAAATTCATATTTATCTCTTCTCGCCCATACTTCCCCGTTCGTCGTATATTCATGGCCTCCTGCCGTTGCTGTGTCGCCCTCCGCAGCAACTTCTAAATCTTCCTCCATGATTTACGTAATTAAAGAATTTGTACCGTTGAAGTTTTCTCGGTGCAATTTTGCGAGTTTAATTGCTTTTGGGAATTTCTTGATCTACAGATGCTTTTTAACGTCGCGGCGATTTCGCATGGAATTCATCGCCGCCGGTTTTTGTCGTCTGATTTAATTAAAACTAATCAAATAAGCTGAAACAGTGGAACAATGAGGGGCAAATTTGTTGTTGGTCAAAGTTTGATGTATCAAAAAGTTTGCCGCCGGTGCGCGCGAACAGTGTGTTGAATTGTACATGTACTTCTCGTTGCCTATAAAACACATTTTCAACTTTCGACGGGGAAACCAAACATTGCGCAATAATAGTTGGCAACTTGGGCGGCGCGCGCGTTTCCAGAGTTTTGGGAGTTGGAATTAGTTTTACTCTAGTTGTCCGCGGAAACTCGGAAGTTTGCTACGGTAAATAGTCGATTGGCTCGGAATTGCGCGATGCAAACACGGAACGGCAAAGGGCGGCCAGAATTGCGAATGCAATGGCAGTGCATGTCCTTGATAAAACATGTAGCGCACCAACTTCATAACGACATTTCGTGTTATCAACCTTTGCGATTTGATTATTTTACTGCGACTGTACCAACGAATATGAATGGTTGGTTGGCGACAAAACGCATTGGTACTAATGGCTTTAATTTTGTTGCAGGTTTCTTTGCCCATCATATTGCCACAAGACGTTGAGATCATCGAGTGTGTCTTGATGCACGACTATGGATTTTACCGTCAGTCGCGAAGTGTAGTAACCTAGTGACTGACCTGCTGAGAGAGACTCTCACACAGCGAGTGCGACCGGTTGGGTGCGTGCGTCCGTTATTGCAATTCAATTCAAACCGCGTTTGGCCGTTGTATGCGGCTGGCTGCCGGCACCACGTATTGAAATCCGATGGACAAACGTAAAATGATGAACGTGAAACGACCTCGCGTAGATAGCATACGCGGCCCGATTTCAAATGGGCCGATGCAGTCGCGGCCGCTCGTTGCGCTCCTCGATGGTCGCGACTGCTCGATCGAAATGCCCATCCTCAAAGACGTGGCGACGGTGGCGTTCTGCGACGCGCAAAGTACCAGTGAGATCCACGAGAAGGTGCTCAACGAGGCGGTGGGCGCGCTCATGTGGCACACGATCATACTCACCAAGGAGGACTTGGAGAAGTTCAAAACGTTGCGCATCATTGTGCGGATCGGGTCGGGGGTGGACAACATAGACGTGAAGGCCGCGGGCGAGCTCGGCATCGCCGTGTGCAACGTGCCCGGCTACGGCGTCGAAGAGGTGGCGGACACCACTCTGTGCCTCATTCTTAACTTGTACAGGCGCACGTATTGGCTGGCGAATATGGTGCGCGAGGGTAAGAAGTTCACGGGGCCGGAGCAAGTGCGGGAGGCGGCGCAGGGCTGCGCGCGGATAAGGGGCGACACGCTGGGCATCGTCGGCCTGGGCCGCATCGGCTCGGCGGTCGCGCTGCGCGCCAAAGCCTTCGGCTTCAACGTCGTCTTCTACGACCCCTACCTGCCCGACGGCATCGAGAAGAGTCTCGGCCTGACGCGCGTCTACACCCTTCAAGATCTGCTCTTTCAGTCCGACTGCGTCTCCCTGCACTGCACGCTGAACGAACACAACCATCACCTCATCAATGAGTTCACGCTGAAGCAGATGCGGCCGGGCGCCTTCCTGGTGAACACGGCGCGCGGCGGCCTCGTCGACGACGATGCGCTCGCCACGGCGCTGAAGCAGGGCCGCATCCGCGCCGCCGCTCTCGACGTGCACGAGAACGAACCATACAACGTATTCACCGGACCATTGAAGGAGGCCCCCAATCTGCTTTGCACGCCGCACGCCGCCTTCTACAGCGACGCCTCGGCGACGGAGCTGCGCGAGATGGCCGCCTCGGAGATCCGGAGGGCCATCATGGGCCGCATCCCCGAATGCCTAAGGAATTGCGTCAACAAGGAGTACTTCCTAGGGCCAGGTGCCTATCCAGAAGGTACAGGTAATAACCGCTTGACGCATTTGATTTCCTTACTAACCGTACGAACCCCATTCTTGAGCCACATCATCGAATTAAAGAGTGCATGTGCTTTTCGGCTGCATCGTCGTCATCGCCAGCGAATAGGCGTAAATATTTAATGATAATGTAGTTTCCCCAGCTGGCGTCAATGGTGGATATTACCAAGGAGGTGCTCTTCCGCCCGTCCAGCAAGCGCATTCGACGACACCGCACGAAACCCCACACACCGTAACGCCAAGTGTTGCGCCGCCGACACCGCAGCCTACGCCACATTCGGGCGCCGTAATTCCTCCGCCGGGGCTGGTAAGTTGACGAACAATCAGCGTTCGCACATAATCATTAATGCTAGCCAACTGACTTAGAAATTGCTAAATGAGAATCAAGTTGCAAAACCAACCAGTACGATGACCGCAACTTATTAATCAAGTGGAACATCACACCTCTAAACAACCGCACCTACATCTTAGCTAAGTCGCCTCCGCCTCCATTCCGCGGACGTCCAACAAGGACACATCACACTCTTCCTTCAAAATAATTTTTAACTCTTCGGATTTCACCCTTCAGACAAATCCATACCCATTTTTTAATTAGATTATATCATTACACTGTAAGTTCTTCACTGTTGCTTTAAATAATAATTATATTTTTTGTAGTCAATGAGTACACCGGATCCTACAAATCATCATGCTTCGAAACCCGAATCATCCGAAGTCCACTAACATCGTGTGTATTGAACACAATTAAACAAAATGTAAAAGCGATTTGCAGAAGAACAGACAGACAGAGGGGCTAAGCGGATGAGTGCTCTGAGGGCATATATTGAAGAGTGTTTGAATGCGTCGGTCGATTCAATGCATTATATGTTCGTTTGATTTCGTTACAATGAGAAAATGAGAGAGTTATACATATCGAGAAACTTCGATTAATCGCATCCAGTTCAGAAATAGGAAAAGCAGGAGACCGAATCAAATAAAATACATTGTAGGAACAAGACATCACACAGATACAGATTCTTTTTATGTTAATTAAGTTTGGAAGACGGAGTCCATGCGCAAGAAGTGTTCTAAGAAGCTTTCAATAACTTTGGCAACACAAGAACCAATGAAATTTATCGAGAGACAGAAACAATAGTAGCAAAAATGTGTTGTAGTCTGAGTATAATATTATTTTCACACATTTATAATAATTATTACTTATTGTTACTTATAGTTTTCGTTTTATAAGCCGCCTCTTAAATATCGATACGATGTTTGTACATATTTTCAGTGGAAACCGATTTTATATTTTTGTAACGACGATACATGTAATTTGTAGTTAATTATTACTTAGTGGTACTAGTGGAGAGATGGAAAATCAAAACTATTTATACCTATTGTATTGGAGTTATTGAAAGTGGTCGCCGGCTCCGAATTTAATTTGCTTACAAATGCGAAACTTTGCAGTAATAAAACACATTTAATTGCATAATGAAAAGGCATGGAACGTTCTCTTGTAATAGATGGAAAGTTTTGTGAATCAAAAAGCTTCCCACATTGTATGTCACATTTGAAGTGTGCTTTATTGTTCACAACATTTTCCATTCAATTTTCTTTAGATTTAGTGCATCGAATTACAAAAAAAATCCAGGAAGATCATTAACGTCATACTTTATACGCTTTACATATGTTGATCAAGCGAAGCCATCAAGTTGGTATCAATGATCTTTCTTTTGAATCATTACTTTTTTAATACATAAGTGCATTATATTTGTAGGATGAATGGAACCCAAACAACAAACATTGCTCGAGCGAATGAGAAAGAACTTATTTTAAATGATAACAATTTTAAGACGTCTCATACCGATGCAGCGCTGATGGCTTGTTTTGGGTGGGTGACTTGTGTACGTGTGTGATAGGGTTGGAAAGTCTTGAGAGTTTGCTATTAAAAATAAAAAAACATGTGAGCGATTTGAATGCAGAGAATAGTAGCCCAAACTTTTTATGTTTAATTCTTAGCAAATAAATACTATAATTATATATAAAGAAAGATATATATTATGTGAAGGAAGGACATTTTTGCGCGTGATATTGTAACATGCGTGTCGGCCCCATGTGTTTAAAATTGTGCTAAATATCGGCAACTTAGTGCGACGACTTAACATCTCCAGTAATCACGGACATCACCAGTGGCGGAAAGCAGCGCGAGGGATTTTCTTTAGGGACTCTAAAATCGTGAGGGAAGTGCGCGTTTTACGTTCGCGTTTTGCATATAAAAAATGTAGAATTCATACGTTTCATTTCATTATTTTATCTTTACGTTCATTTAACAACAAAGGTTAGCAATATGAATAAAACACAAGCCAACCAAGTAATGTAACAAACATTTGCCCATCGTAATTTACAAAAATATATAATAATTCCATCAAGAGGAAAGAACAACCGAACATCTGAAAGCAAATGATAAATACGAACAATACTAACAATAAAATGAGAACTTTGCTATAAACTGTATTAAAAAATGAGTATAAACTACATTAACAACGCATATTACTACGGATATTGTGCAGAGCAACCGAAAGCCACTCATTTTCCAACTTTGGAATACCAACACACCAACGTCAAGAGCAAATACAATACATTCCAAGCATACAACAACTTCATCAGGTATTACCCGCAATGTTTCATCACAAATGCGATGTCTCAGACTACCAAGTTAATATATTTTTGTAATCATCAAAGTACATAATTGTTGTTTATATTGGTAATATCAAAATGTATGTAATATGCATTGTTCAATATGATACAAATGAGAGAAACATGAAGATCTTTAACAAAGAGAGAATTGAATAAAAAACTTTAATGAATAATAAAGTAATAGCAACTACGTAAGCATGACAAACATATAGTTGTAAAACCAAGCAAGCTATAGGGATATTCACCCAAGAAGAATAAAGAAGGCAAAAAAATCTACAAATCTTGTAGGGCTATTGGACTTCCACAATTTTTGAATAAATACTTAAATAGTCTCTTTATTTCATTTTTATGCAGTTGTAATATTCGTTATTGTAATGCTGTCTATTTGTTTTTTACATGTACTTTTGTATTATATTTTTACGATACACTCTAATTAATATTGGAAAGTAGGTGCCTGCTGACGCTGCAAATACTTATTGTGCCGATTGCGAAATGAGCTGCGTGTTCCGATTGGATTTCCACCAATATCCAGTTGTACCTGCTGAAGCGTTCTTCCCTTCGATTCAACCACGAAGTAGTAAACGAATGGTATACCAGCCAACGATAAGATAGTATAAAATAGGATAATTAAATCCGCTTTGAAAACTGCCTCCAATTTGAACGTTAAATGCAGCATTACAGAAACCAGCATATATCTCAGCGAAATTATGCTAACGTTGGCCCACATTTGCACTTGATCTGGCAAATAATCTGCAAGCATCACTTCAATGCTTCCTGAATGTCCAATATTGTAGCATAAAATGTGAAACACTGAGACCGTGAAGCGCAGCCAACTATTGTGAGATGTGAATTCATATTCTTGGTGCAGCAGGAAGAAGTACAAGGCGTTTAATCCGAGGGCAATTGGAACCAGAAATGCGCTTACAAGCATTGGAATCCGAAGTCCGAAAGTCAATCTTAGATGAAATGCATTCGCGCATAGAGGAATTAAAAAGTAAGCAAATCCTAGAATTATTCCATCCTCGAATTGGCCGACAATATCAACCCGTTTTGAACGGGAACTGGCGGACCACATCGATATATTATACATCAAAAATAAATAATATGCGTATACTCCTTGCAGCAAAGTTACCCCAGCTATAATAAGCAATGGTTTGTAAATAGTTTTGTTGAGGAACATATATTTTGCAACGCTGAGGCTGCGATATTGAAAATCGTTAGCCATCTTTCTCATAATGAGTTGAATTTCTGTGCTCCCTCGAAAATATACTATCGTTTTTTCTGCCAGTTGAGGATTTGTCTTGTAAACAAACACGGGACTTTCAGGAAGGTAAAATAAAGCAAGGTATAGTACGCAAACTAATAATGCTCCAAAACCAGCCGCATAATAATCTAACTCCAGGGATAAACCAAAAATATAAGCCATCAGAATTCCAAGACCATATCCAGATCGAAACACCAAGAAACTTATATAATAAAGTGATTCGTGAATCACATCAGCTAGAAGCATCGCTCCAATTGAAATATAGTTGATCGAAATGAATGCGCAGATAAACATTGTGGCAAGTTCATAGGAATATGTTTCCATTACTGGTATACAAAGCCACGCAAAAAAATTAACTGGTGCTGCAAAAAGCAGAATTTTCCTCGGGCCTTTATGAAACGATAAAATTGTAACGAATATGTTGCCGATTGCCATTCCAAGCGCAACAATGCTAGCATATTGAGCGTAATGTGTGTCATAAGAACCTTTGTTAACATTAAAATTTTCCCGAATATTTGGAAACACAGAACCAATAACGTATCCTGCACTTATCGAACCCAAAGTTACTATAAACAAAGTATTACTATATGGAAAATTACACAAGTTCATCGTACCTGTAACGATGATGTATAATTGAGTTTTCAAAATTCCATAATTTTTCTTTTTCAAGCGTTTATGCAAAATGCGTTCCGTCATAGAATACGGTTGTTCGTCTAGACTGGAAAATGATGGTGCCCCATGTATAGAATGCCGCGATAATAAATGTTGCACTTTTCCATGAAAACCTACTAATTGATTAGTTTGCTCTTTATCAGTTGAAGTTCTCATAATTCAAAAAATACTAATAAGTCAAAAATTTGACTTAGAAACGGTTGTTTACAATTATAGGTTCTGAAATGTTTTGTGTACTTCAATAATCTATTACAAAATGATTCTTAGATACTAAAATACTAATATTTTCAACCAAATAACTTAAAATAGCGTAAGTGAATGTTTGAAATAAATTTTACCACGCAATTTTAAAAATTTATCAGCAGCCACCGAGGGCGCCATCGTAGTCTGATCACGTTTACAGTTTAGCCGGTATCTTCATTCTGTTTGTATGTCGTTTGCCATCACATTTCGCATTGTAGTTCGACGATAGATTTGCTAATTGCCTGATTGGTCCAATTTGCACTATGTTGCTGTGTTAATAAATCACGTTATGCATTAATTGATCATCAAATCAACGAGCATTTTCATGTAAGTCATTTTTTCGTTGATCCCTTGCATGAGTGAGCATAGCCATTTTATGAACTGGTATAACC
This sequence comes from Aleochara sp. GC000083, assembly GCA_030264555.1. NCBI lineage: Eukaryota > Metazoa > Arthropoda > Insecta > Coleoptera > Staphylinidae > Aleochara > Aleochara sp. GC000083. The sequence goes on along the minus strand of JARJDZ010004142.1, from coordinate 12,836 downwards.
TCGCTACAATAACAATGCAATTTCATTCGCCATGAAGGAATTCATTTATGTAAGCTGATGAATTTTCTTGAAGCAAACTGTTGTTCATAAGATACTAGTTAACATGTGCAGATTGCAGCCAATCTCAATAATTGTGACTTAATTTTTCACATGATACTTGCCATGACCTTGCCAATGATTAATCTTACCACATAGCATACTCTTCATTATTGTTGTCCCATAAGAATTCTTGTCTAATTAGATACTTGATATCAGAACGTGTGAGATGTAGGGTTTTGCTGCTTTTCCAAATTGCAATAGGATAATCTCAATGTAGATATGAGCAAAGCAGGATATATGAATTTGTCAGGAATTGTGCATTTCAATTTATAGCACTTGTTTGTTTATTAAACGTTCGTTGATAAGGAGATAACATCTCTTGCCGTAAAAATAATCAGACAAAGATAATAGTAGGTGCACTGCCACTGGGCAATATCAAGAGACAAAAAAATCATAATGTAAATTGTTTACGATGCAATTTTATAAAATGACTAACAGGTAGACGTTGACTGGCTACGCATTATTTGCAAAACTATAAAAGAGGCAAGTTCGATATAACACGCCGACAAACTCAAATTCGTTCGTTTGCATTAGCAATACTTGAAAATGTGCTAAAAAACAGTTCGAAACATTAGACACGAAGCATCTTCTACATATCTTATTAGTACACTAAAAAATAGTATAATTTTGTGAATTTAAGGGTATTTTAAAGTATTATGTGTTAGTTTTTAAATCGTATTTATGCTGGCCTTAAAACGGCTGCACTTTTTGTGAGAAATAAATAATGAAGTGCAATTTGTAGAGATTGTTGCGAAAGATTATCGATACATTCGAGATTAGCCAAAAATTCTCGAGGAAGGCGGCTGCTTCCAAATTACCGCCATGGAGTACATATTAGAAACGTTATTTTTTATTGGGATATTATATTGGGTGTTCCCGAACGTATTTACGCAAGGAATCGCAAGGTCAGTTCCATTTATTTTTGTGCACTTGCATTGACCCTTCAGAATTAGTGCTCTGTACGAATTGGGGGTTCTCAATAAACAAATCGCTTCCGTTCTTAATTGCAAACGATGCAAATGCATTTCTTCGGTGACACTAGTGTCTGCATGTTTTCAAATATTCAATTGTCGCATTCTGCATGGAGATTAACTCGTATTTTCTGACATTATTATGGCGCATTGTTTTATGCTTGCAATGCGTAAGTGAATTCCAACCAGCTTTGATTGGAGCATAGCTTGCATCGTGCAGTGTGCTTTAGCAGTAGTGGGTAAAAAAAGGTACAACAAGAGCCCGAGAAACCATTACATCCAAATCGTCGCGTCGTATCAGTGTTATGTATCGCTTTATGATTAAACAACTAAACAAAAACATAGATAGCGTTTGATTATTAGTTCATTTGGTTGGGCCGAATCACAATTAGACCACTGGTACGTTGCGTGTCACCTGATAACGTTGGACATTTATATTCTCAATAAGTGCTACCGGTTCGCGTGAAAATAATTCAAGTTGCCATCAATTCTTGCGTCCAGAAATCAAAGTTTCTATCAATAGAGCTTCTAATTACCATATGTTGTAGATAAAACTTTGAACTTTTATTGTGTTCGCTTTCGTAATTATAATCAATATTTTTAACAGTCTAATTAATTCTTTCAAGTATGTATATTATCAATAATTGCGTTGAGGTGATACTAACAGTGACTGACACTAAACTCGAGTGACGATAACTTATCGGAAACGTGTATGAAGCATTCGTCATTGTCTTCCTTTTCTGATGTGCACTTGATCGGCCACTATCAGTATTATGAGATTTAAGTTCTTTATGGCACTTGGAAAATTAGGAAGATATTTGATCGAAACTGACTCATCGATAAGTTCATTCGATTGTATTCGAATTGGATGTTGAAAAAAGCGCTCAAACCATTGATTTGTGGAGGGTGGCATGACTTTGCATTCGGCTCGCATTTGCTATGTGAACGGCTGGCGAACCAACACAGTCAATTATTTCACAATAGCACGCCAATCTACACCAATGAACTGTAACAGCTTTTATTATCAATGACCTGTGGACGGTCTAAGACGATCCTTTATTATGTATTCCGTGTAGCTTTCGACGCGCTTACTATGAGCTACGAGTGCGCATAACTCACACTCGCCTCGTGCGCGTGCTTTTCAACAGTGTCTCCATATCGAAAAAGTCGAACGAACATCAACCATTAGCGAGCTGACCGCGCGATGATGTGCAGCCTAAATATGATTATATAATTATCATCGTGTTTGTAACGTGCGGGTGGTTGAAGATTAGCTGCATTAAAAAATTTGCAACAAGTTAACGCGCTATAGTGCTCAACTAGATGATTCAAGTGCGCCGGTTTTTCAACTGAACCGAAACGCAACTGAAAATGGAGCTGCTCAATACTCTCTATGCTGCTTTCCAATTGACCATCGTTTGGTTTTTCGTGCAGATTGTACTTTTGATTAAAGGGTAATTAGTTTGGATTGCTTGCCATTGGTTTCTCATAGTTTGCTTGTATTTTTGCATTTACGAAAAGCCCCATTTCCCTGTAACAGATGCATTGTTCCATGCTGGTTAAACTATCTGTAATTCGTTTGAATTTTTAGACTTAGCAAAATGGTTGACGTGATATCAAGGCGCATGTTTGATTCGTTCAACAAATATACACCATCGAATTCGAACTACAACGAGTCATTGGCCAGCATTTCGACCCTAAAGCGTTTTTCACAAGAAAACCGGCGAGCAAAGAGGGATAGCTTCCAAAATGTAAGTTTTTCCATTTGAATTCTCTTTGCATCATTTTAATGTGCGTTATTTTTCAGAACGATGCGAATTTATTTGCAATCAAAGAAGACTTGCCGCAGGTAGTGATGCCGCAACGTAAACAGTGCAATGGACTAACATGCTATTGCATTAAATCAACGAACCCTGTAGTTGTAAGTGTTTTGGCATTATTTATTTGCGCATTAGCATTGCACATGTTCGCGATCACGCCATTCCTCGCTGACATGCGAAACCACTCTGAGCATTTAATTTACTTCTTTGAAAAATGAAGACGTACCATTCCATTGCATCATTCAGTGTTATCACTATTTGAAACAATGAAATGTAATTAATATAGGGATGTATATGAATCATATACATATGACACATTTTTGATACGTGTACTAATACTTGTTCAATTGGACGTTCAAAGATCGGCAAGGAATTTCGACATTTATACAGTGAACTGTTAGTTTCTGACAAATAACTGATTAGTAATTATTCATAATTCATCGATCAAACTGACAATCATTTTGTAGTTATCATTTAGATATTTCATGGACAGCAAATTAAGAAATTTATTATTAACTAGTTTTAGTGCTTAGACGCTTCATTAGTTTGGTTCAAAATTATGCGAATTGTAGAGAAAACGTTGGGATGTAATTGAAAAGATTGAGTCTAGGTCTAAATCTAAAGTCTACATTTGCGGAATAATCATTTCATTTTAACATTCTAATCGCAGTAATGATGCGACATTTTTAAACGATAAGATAAGCATTTGTAGAGGATGATTTAACTTTGTTTATAATTACGTTCTCAATAGTTTGCCCCATCTATTAATCAGCGGTGAAATATCAAAATGGAAGTCAAGTTCAGAAGTGCAATCATCAATTTACCGAAACACCTACTCGAAATCTCGTCACTTTGCTAAATCCAACTAACAATAACTATAAGTAACGAAATGAGTTTGTGCTCAACTCGCGGTTAAAAATAGTTTCTGTTACGTATACGTTAGAGATTTAGAGGAACGAAGATGTTCAGTAAATTTAGGGGCTTTAACGATCCAACACGAGTTCAGTCTTTACCCTAATAAGTTATTGATACACGATTAATAATTGATATCTTTCCAGGAGCCTCGACGTGAACTTACGAACTTAGCTCTCAAGAACATTCTTGACTACTGCCCAGCCACGAAAAACGTAACACTAGTGAATAGGATATTCAACCATTTATCGCAAGTGTATGAGTTGAAAAAGTATCCGTATCCTCAAGTCGAAGGGACTGTAATAAAGGATGAGCGCGTCAAGTTGGCGATTGATACTACATCAGTGCAACAGTTTCAAGACACCGATGGCAATGACGATGAAGTATATCAGAAGATATTACAGCACAACAAAAGACGAGCCAAGAAATTGCTCACCGACATGAGATCCAAATTATCTGATTTCCTGTTGAGATTTACATCTTGGGTCTTATACAAACTTCTTCCCTGCTTTTTGAAAGCAGTCGTCGTGCATCCGAACGATGTAGAAATGTTGCAACAAGCAAGCAAAGCAAACTTGCCAATGATTTTCCTTCCACTTCATAGATCACATTTAGATTACATATTGATGTCTTTCATTCTGCTAAACAACGATGTTAAATGCCCGCTGGTTGCGTCTGGTGACAATTTGCGAATACCATTCTTCGGATCTTTGCTTCGTGGTCTGGGCGCATTCTTCATCAAGCGGCGAGTGGATCCCATCATGGGACGTAAAGATTTGTTATACAAAGCTATACTCCACACGTACATGAATGAGAGCCTACGTGCCGGACACAATATCGAATTCTTCCTAGAAGGTGGACGCACACGCACAGGAAAACCTTGCATGCCAAAATATGGAATTTTAAGTGTTATTGTTGAGGCTGTTATTGACGGCACAATTGAAGACGCATTGCTTGTACCTGTTAGCATTAACTATGAGAAGTTAGTGGATGGAAACTTCATCAGGGAACAGCTAGGACAACCCAAAGAAATGGAAACATTCGGATCTGCAATTAAAGCCATTTGGCATGTGTTGAACAGCAACTATGGCATGATACGAGTCGATTTCAATCAACCGTTCTCATTGCGCAAAATGATCAAAACGTTCAATACGAATGGAAAGATTCCATCAACTTTCAACAAAAAACTGAAGTCAAATCCTTCAAGCACTAGTTTATATGGAACCGATGTAGTTTCCGATGAACATAGAAGTATCGTTGAGAGTATATCAAAGCATGTAATTTATGGTGAGTACAGAAATTATGTTTTTTTAGGCAATGAATAATTGTGGTGTTAATTTTTTAGATTGCTCATTCACACAGGCAGTAATGTCGACAAATGCAGTGGCATTTTTATTGCTTAACAAGTTCAGGAAAGGAGTTAAGTTGCAAGATTTGGTTGATGCTTTGGAGGAACTTAAACTGGATCTAATTGCAAAAGGAAAAGAAATAGGATTTACAGGAGATAATTTGGACATCATTAATTATTCCGTTAGTATTTTTCTTACCTATGTTAAAGTATTTTCAACTAATTTTTATTCATTTGTATAGATTGACTTATTGGGACCAGCTTTAGTACGAAAAGAAAAGGACAAAAACGAAGAATTCGTTAGGCCAGTTTCGATGTTACCAAACGTTATCGAACTTTCCTATTATAGTAATGCACTCGTGCCAACCTTCGCTCTAGATTCATTAATTGCTATATCCTTATTTTCAATGGATTTGAGTTCCGGCTATGTTATACAATCAGAACTAATTGACACGTGTTCGAAGTTATGTGAACATCTTCAATATGAGTTCATATTTTGTAAACCATGCCAAACTTTAGAAGATAACATTTTGGATGCTATTGACAATATGATTTCACGTCATGACTGTTTCACAATTGTAAGTATACTTTTGTGAAAACAATTCCAGTATTTAACGCTATATATTTTAGGAAAATCTGAATATTGACAACAACGTGCGGCGCAGAATTCATCTGGACGATGATTTTGATGACGACGCAGAAATATTTATACATCCTATTAAATTATATCTCAATTCGAAAGGCAAGAGCCACTTATTGTTCCTACGATCGTTATTAATGCCGCTCATTGAGGCTTATTCGGTAACTGCAAACTGTTTGGATAAATTGGTGGGCACAATGTTATTGGAAAGTGAGCTACTGGGTGACATCTTGGATGATATGCAAAATCAACTTCGTTTAGGCACATTAAGTTACGGTAATTGCATTTATAAATTTATAGAAGAACTTTGCTAATTTTTAAATTGCAGAAGAGTCGGTGTCAGTGGATCCAATCAAGAATGCATTAAAACTCTATCAGAAGATGGATCTTTTAGAAATGCACACGGAAAAGAAATTACGTTTGTATTACCTGAAAGAAAGCTTGGATAATAACGAGAGTGTTAAATCACTCTATGACACAATCAACGTATATCGAAGGGAGCAAACACTCGAAGACGATATATTTGACAAATTCAAATACTAAGTGCCTTTCAACGATAAGTAGTTTATTGCAATACGGCAGCGAAAGAACAAAACATGTAAAATATGTAGAGAATATCTTAGAGTTGAGTAATCTATTATTAACGAATTTATCAGGAACGTTTGAGTACTTGATTATTAAAGAGGAGGAATATCTAACCATTATGAACAGTTAACTTCTGTGATAATGATCAAAGACTTATAATTTTAAAGATTACAAATCAAATTTGATTCTGCAACAAGTCTTTTTGCAGTTTAATCTAAATGGACTCTTTATATTCTACTATTATTAGTATGCAGTAGATTTGAATAGAATTCCATCATGTCAATTTGTGAAACAATTTATTTTATAGGCCAAAAACCTAAGTAGTTTAATAATTTAATTATATATAGTACAATAATAAGTATAGAAAACGCAAACATTTCTGTACAAATAAACTATTTTAATTTCTACATTAAGGCAATATCAACAATTGGATATACTATTTGTATTTACAATTAATTAGCACCCATATTATTTGGTATATCATTGTTAAAATTATGTTTTCTTTAAATCTATTGATTGTCTTCTAGCTGTTTGAGCAAAATTGCCAATGATGTTGCTGATGGTTCACTTGGTGTGCCACTTACTTGGATGCTCACTTCTTTTAATGAGGCTTCAGTTGTTGGACCAATTGCAATCACCTATGAACATAAACAAATCATTCTGAATTCAAGATTTTAATAAGATGAGTTACCTTAAGCTTGTTATTTGACAATTTATTTATGTAAGGCATTGTGGCTTTTACTCCTGAGGGACTGAAAAATACTAAATAGTCTATGGTATCTTGAAAATTGTTTGTGGCTGTTGAAAGATCACTTTCAAATGTTGAACTTGTAACAGTGTCATAAACAATTATATCTTCAGTGCTTCCATTTCCTAACTTTTGTTTTAATGTGTCTTTGGCTAAAGCCCCCTTTGGATACAAGAAAGGCAATTTTATATCTAAAAATATTGAATTATTTAATTTAATGATATGTGTATTTCTAAAACACCTTACCTGGTATATCATGATGTATTATATCTCCTAAATTATTGGCATTGCCTGCCTCAGATCCAGAACATTCCAATTTTAATATCTCTTGAGAGCATTTTACAGTTTTTGGACCAACACCATAGTTTTTCTTGGATTGCCAGTCATTATTTAAATTTTCACCATTTAAAGCATTTTGCACACTTATTACGCAACGAGGACTTGTAAATATTATACCAGAATATTTAGCAGGTGTTTTCAAAGAGTTTCTTAGGTCAAGTAAGTTCTTAAATTCAAAATCTAATGTTTTAATTGTTTTTACTTGAAAATTTTCTTTACTAATGATAACCTCAAACGAATCTTCGGATTCTTCGGTCGGTGTTGCTTTTAGCAAAATTACTTTCTTCATTGTATAATTAGTGCAATAATTTTTGCCTTGAATTGTAGTCCTAAACAATTTAGTATTTAAGTGAATGAGAACTATTTATTATGTGCTGAGATCATCCTACTTATAAGTGAAATGAATCAGCAACCCAGCTCAAATTGCAACTAAACTTGTTATTGTTTAAATAATAGCTCGCAATTACATACTTGCTTTAAGCCCATTAATCCATTTGACCACGAATTAAAAATTGTGGCGAAGATAACTAAACACAGTACTGTATTTATATCGCAGAGAATTTTAGAATTGGAATTATTTTTGTTTGTGGGTAATTCTAATAGGATCCTGTTATTTTGAGCGTAAATGGTTGCATAAGGTAAATGTTGTTCTTTTCTAAAATACAAAATTGCTTTTCCATGCAGCTACACAGACGAATCGCATAGGCAGGTAGATAACTACAAAGGCGTTCACTCTGCAATATTTACCTGCTGTGGTTGTTGAACCTCGTATAACAGACTTTTCTTCGTCTGGTTGTCGCTCAACCGTGTTCTTAGTAAAGTCCGGGCTACCTTTTTACCGAAGTGTACTCGATTTACACCTGGCGTGTAGCAGGATGTTCGCTATACGAGCTTGAAGGTAGCAGCAGAGATCAGATAGTTAGGGCATGCTAGGGTGAGTGTTAGTGCTGTTAACCTATTGAATTTATTTTATTGAACAATTTCGGTATATTTGCAAATTTCTGTTTTTAGATACTAATTTTCCCCTTTAGAATGCTTACTATATGATTGGAATTGAAGACAAATGTTGAGTATAATAAATATAAATATGAATCAATCACAAACTCATCATTCATCATCAATGCAAAATGCACCACAGCCACAACAGCCTGCACCACCACAATTACCACCAACACCTACGAAAATGAACAGCAATAATGTATCAGGTGAATTTGCACTTAAAAAGCTGCTACCCATTGCTGCTTTCTTTATGGGATTTGCTACAGTCATGACTTTCTTGGTTATATACATAAATAACAAAGGTAATTTGATAGAATAGAAAAAAAGACACATATTAATTATTAATCTATTTGCAGCATTATTACACCATCAGTTTAATATCAACATGACTCAGGATGCAGACTACACAGGATTGCAGCAGGACAATCCAGGCTTAATTGATTTCATCAAGACTATTATTCTTCGCCCAGCAGTAGAACCCAAACACAAGCAAATTGAATTTACAGCTGAATTTCCTACCAAAGATGTTGAATATGTGCTGAAAATAATGAATAATAAGGTATATTTCAATTATTATGATATATAGTTTACATTAAATTGTAAATTTTAGGTGTCTGGAACATTTGTGGAAGCTGGTGCATATGGTGATGGAAAAACGTCTGAAACTGAATGGCTTGAAAAGAAACTTAACTGGAGAGGTCTGCTTGTGCAACCAGATTCTCGTCATTATTTCAGTTTAAATCGACATAATCGTATGCGTTCACAAGCAATGCATGGCTGTTTGAGCCCAACACCATATCCAAGAGAAATTACTTACCACCAGGAAGATGGTGTTAAGATAAACTCGATTAATTCAAACTTAATTGACGAGTCCGGTTTGTTCATAACGCGTGTAAAATGTTTCCCATTGTATTCCCTGCTACTTGCAATGAATATGACTGAAGTTGATTACTTTAGTCTGGAAGCACGTGGAAATGAATTGCAAATATTGGAGACCATACCGTTTGATCGAGTTAAAATTTCTTTTATTGATATTCATCTGCTGACTACTGACATGGAAAAAGATACTATACGTGCATTCCTTGCTAACAAAAACTACACACTGGTGCAAAATTTCAATGCCAGTTATATTTACAAAGCTACTTGGTACTAAATTTTATCATCTGCTAGATAGAAGAGCTCTCTACACTTATTCTCTCTATTTTATTTATTCTTGTAGGACACAGGTCAAGACTGAAAACAGTAGCTATTTATGGCAAAACAATTATGTAAGATTCATTAATATTAATTTTTTGCTTAAAATCGAGGTGCGCTCATTTTTACAGCAATTACAATACACAAAAATGTATTTTTTGTGTTATTTTCATATGTTAACAGTACACATTTGTACTATTTCATCCAAGAAGCACAAGTACCATTTGCATTTACATTATTAGTGTTATATTATCTAATCAAATATTGCAGACATCGAATTGAAAACAATTCAATTTAGATCAGTGCCTTTAAAATATCTATTACTTATATCTAATCTATTATAAGTATTATAATGATATATTAACAATTATATCACAATATGATATTGAAACATTAGGGTCTGTAGCACAAGCATTTGAACAATTTCTAGTATTTTACAATTAGTATAGTTTTTACACATATGTAAAAATTTAGATATACATTTGGCAATAAATCATATTTTCTTTAGAAAGGATTACCACATGTTTTAGGGCCCTAGTTATGAAAGAATCTGAACTAGTATTAAGAGTTGGACGTATCAATAATTTTAAATCAGATAGTATCAATATTTTATATATTAAAAATGGAATTTGCTAATTATTATTTTTCAGAGTAGCAAAAATTTGGATATTTTCATAAATATGCAATTATTATAATCATTTCCTTGGTTTATTATTTCATAATTTCCAATTTGTTGCTACGGTGAAAAAATGATGATATTGTTTAAGTAGAATTTCTGCTTTTTCATTCTGATTTTTCGCCGAAATTTGCCTTTGATTTCAAAATAAAATTACACAATGTCTGTGACTCTGTGTACAAATCATTTATGGTTAATATATAAAAAACAAATTGAAGAACTAAACAATTTCTAAATTTCTTGCTATTCTCATTAAATTAATTAGAAGAGAATATATATTCACTAATTAAGTCATTAAAATAATAAGTATGCGGCTCAATGGTCTAGGGGTATGATTCTCGCTTTGGGTGCGAGAGGTCCCGGGTTCAAATCCCGGTTGAGCCCGATTTTTTAATTTTATGCATTTTATAACTGGAACTCAAATTAATAACTAGCTGTGCTAAAAAAAATTCAAGTAATTCACCTTAAATAATGTTTTCAATTAACCATTTTCTTCAACAAATTAAGTTTCTGCTGCTGTATAAATAAATTCTGACCCAAATTATGCTAGGTATTTATTCATAATTTATTCGTGGTAACATATTTGTAATAAGGCGTTATTATTCACAGTGTAAGCTTAAGAAATTCGTACTTTGTTTCAACATGATTAATATCTTCAAATAAGGGAAACGAATATGCGTGAAATTTTGATAGGATATTTTTCTTGATAGAATCGGATTTAGAATAAAATGAAAGATGTATATATTTATTCGTATTAAGCGCAATTAAGACTTCAAAAATATATTTTAGTTTTAAAGTGAAATATATTTGTTCATTAAAGTCCAAAAGTGAAAGGCAAAGACAACGTGTTTTTAGATTACGTTCGATTCATTTTTTTATTTTGCTAATGAGAAAGTTCTAGAGTCTCCCACAGAAAAAATAATTATTTTATTTCATTCAAAGTGAGTTTGATTTCATGTAATGACCGAATGATTTTATGAACTCATTTTGCAATGATTGTTTTACTGGTAAATTGATGAACCATAATTTTTGTCAGAAAGATCGATGTTGTTCTGGAATTATATTTGCATTAGGGATGAAGCTTCGGAAGTTCAATTGCACCATCATTTTTTAAATGTATGTATTACTCATTTGATCTGCTTCTTTGAATTCATGAATGAACTCAAGAAATATACTTACAAAACGATTCGAAAGATTTTTGGGGAATGGATTGCTCCAGAATTTGTTAAAAAATAATTATAAACAAACTTTTCGAAACTAGTGAAAATTAGAGCAACATTATTTTTGCAAGGATTTGAGCAAATCTAGGACAACAAATAGAAAATCGTGCCATGTTGTGTGAAAATTATATTTATGTGAGCAACCTATTCGCAATATAAAACTCAAATAATAATGCAGCAAATAAAAAACCAAAGTTGGCCGTTTGTGGCACACAATCACAACGTATATTTACCCTAATCGTTCGTGCTTTCACCCTGCTTTTTGTACTGGTGCTAGCAATTCCGTTTCACTTCAATGTACAATGTGATACGTTTCGAGAATGTAGGCGAACAATCGCTGGAAAATCTTTTGTACCTTTCGATCGTTGAACATTTGCACTTGGCTCATTCGCGCGGTTATTACGTGACAAATCGTCGAAAGGTTCTCGTATTCTTTCGCAATTGCTTCGCAGAAAAATCATGATATGTTGAAGGAAATAAGATTACTCATTACCCGCATTCGCCGTTAGAAAAACACCGAATGAAATGTTTCGATTGTGACGCGTTCTGCAAAAAATAAATTCTGGTAACAAGCGAACCATAAAACCCATTTGATTGCTCATAAAATAACTTACTCGTAATTTATTATTCGACTTTAATTGATCTAATTATCATGAGGGGATTTTAAATTTCTTACGGTCTGTAGTTGTAAATTACCTGCTGTTGGTCCTGGAATTGCATGTGTTGAATGTAAACGATACATAATTAATTTCTTGTACAGCCAACAATAAGAAAAGTGGAAGAAAAGAGGGTGATCTACTCTGATGTATAAATATACATATGAATAGTTTGTAAGTGGAGCAGATGTAAATGGAGATTTGTAAAAGTCTGCAGCACTCTGAAGGAACATTGAACGTACACGAACCTTCCAAGGAATCGATTCTTGACTTGGGAAACGAAATTTTCCCCAACCAAAGTTGTTTTATACTATTTTACAAGAAAATGCGTGTTTTGAGATAGAGATATGTTGAAACAGAATTAAACCTCATACATAAATTCAAATGTTTTGTTCTGTAATTGATAATTAGATATAGATAAGGTTCAACTTATTCAAACAATGGTTGTAGGATTTTTGAATAATTATCCTTCCAAGATCAAGAATCTCAAATTTATATAAATGCTTCTAGATCAAAACTAACTTAAAATTTACAAACTCAGACAAAGATCCCAAACAATAATTTACGAAAATGTCAGAAAATGATAAATTCCCTAAAGTTGAAGAAGAAAAATGTTCCCTGAAAGTTCC